>LVTN01000108.1:477819-550536 GCA_001649415.1 Musa itinerans | reverse complement strand
TTCTTGTAGTCGACCAAACTGCAGTGCTTAGGAAAGGACAAAAGACATCCGTGAAATCCAAGCCGAGGTTTTTAATTTTTATATTACTATCGGTGCGAGGTCTAAAACCAAAGGAAGTAGAAAAACGAAAAAGCAACAAGGATATAAGGCTTGACTTTCTTTTTTTTCTTCATTTTTCACATTTCATGAAGTACTTAAAGAATATCCATCTTTCTTCGAGAGCTTATTACCCAGCACTTACAAGCAACCCACTGAGGTCAGCTGCCACGTGAGCGTCGACCATATCCATCCCCTCTCGGAGCTCGTCGACTGTAGGTATCTTCCCCCCCCCTCTCTTCCGAAGAAAAGGCGAAGTAGAAGTTTTCTTTTGGGAGTTAGGCATGAGGAAGGAGGGAGCGGTGGGGAGGTACAAAAGGGCGACAGCGCCGCTGGACGAGACAGCCAGGGCGCGGCTTTGGGATTCGGCAGGAGGCGAGCCGGCCGAGGAGTCCCCCGACTCGGCAGATGAGCTGGCCGACCTCGTTGACTCGTTCTATGACGTCAAGGAGGATCCGAAAGCGAGGGATGGCCGAAAGCGACGATCAAATAGGAGTAGGTTGCGGTCGTGGGGGGAGGAGGGGCTCCGGGGCGGAGACTGGTGGCGCTCGCTCGAGGCCGTGCTGGGGGGGTTCAGTTTGCTGACAGCCTGATACGGAAACAAAGAACAGTGATTCATGAAAAAAGTTAATCTATCAAATAATGGCATGGAACTAAAAGGACGAAAGGGTTTTTGACCACAACTTGCCATCATTTGAGCAAACTGTGGTGATTTTGGCAAACGCATTAGCACAAAACCAAGCACAGGAAGGTGTAATTTAATAAAAGAGTCCAACAAAATTTTGAGATCTGATAATTGTAACTATGCAGATTATTTAGAGAAGAAACATGTTTATGGACATTCTAGCATCCATAAAAGGAAAACAGACAAAACCACTTACAGATTTCTTAATCATTGCCATCTTTATGGGATTATTCTTTATTCGAGCAAGTGCTTCCTGCTCACGCTGACGGATAAGGAGCAAAGGGTCAGAGTGAAGTTTCCTCCAAGTATCATTTGCAGACTGAGGCTTATCCTCAAATAGAGCTCCAGGAACAGCAGCCTGACATACATTAAGAACTTATCACATGTTATATTACATCATAGGAACAATGAGGAAGGTGCATAATGAAAACCAAAAAGTATTGATAAAAAGATGTAACGACAGTACAACATACAAGCAGTTAAATTGAGAAACAAGATGACAACATTAAACATTAATATACCAATAAGACGGCTAGTTTTAAGAAATGCATAAAGCACATTCCAACTTTTCAATCATGATGTGCGCCGCCGCAGCAAACAAACAAAAATGAACTATAATAAAAGGCAACAACGAATCTACAGGAATAATGAACACTTGATATCGTTCATGTCTCATGATATAGCAAAGAAACTTTCCACATGTACAACATGGTGGCACAGTATTACACTGAGTGCGTCCAACAGCTAGCATATCAAAAGACAGCATGCAAAAGCCTCAGATAAATCTTCGCACAATGATGAATATTTTTTTAGGAAATTTGATGTTTTTATTTTTTGTTTTTTCGTTGTGCATTCTTCCGTTATGCATGTGATATCGCCCCTAAATTTTTCTACAAAAGGATTATCGAATCCTCTCACGAAATGATCATAAAGTAATGAAAAGAAAATCTATTAAAAAGAAGTGAAGTTGGTAGTTGACCAATTTACTCTAAAAGCAAAGCGGATCCAGATAATAAAATTAAAGCATAAAATCCAAATCTAGACTAGTTTTAGAAAGTATACAAATAGAAGAAGAGAGATTTTCATGAGGTGTTTGCATCAAATTGTAACGAGAAACAATGATGTTATTAATTTCTCTTATAGCTTAAAATCATTGGTTAGCTTATTAGTTAAATAGTTAACCAGATTTCTTTTACATTGTGAGTTACAAGAAGTAGCTTATGTTAAATAACTTCCTAGATTTTATGATAAAAGTATTTGAAAATAATGTTTACATACTAAATTTTATGATTTAGGATCTAATATAATTATATAGATACATATTTTGAGGTGCATGGATTTGAAAGATGTCTTTTTTAGCAAACTTTCTTTGCAAAAATGAAAAAACATAGAGAATTTTAATTGTTTGTTTGTATATGAATAATGTAACTTATATCGGTAATGATATTGATATGATTCATGAGTTTTAATCCTTTATAAATAAATAATTTAAAAGGACTGACTTGGTTTTAGTGAAATGTGGCATTAAGACTGACCAACAAGATGCTAATTTCTATTTCAAAAATATATATATTAGGGAGATTTTTAAAATATTAAAAATGGATAAAAGTAAACATATAAGCGCTCAACGTGCCTGCAATGAGAAAAAATGCCGGCAATTGTGTACAGTATGTATTTGATTACAAATAAACCAGATATCATATATATAGTTAGCTTGTTCAGTAGATATTTAGAGAACCCAACGAAAATTCAATGTATTAGGGAGATTTTTATAAAATATCAATGTAGCTTAATCAATATATAGTTAGCTGGATCAATTTATTAGCGAGATTTTTAAACCCAGATATCATATATATAGTCAGCTTGATCAATGTATTAGGGAGATTTTTTTAAAAATATCAATAATTTGATATTTTTTTATGATAAAGAGGTCCTTGTTTCATTTGATTTATTAATAGTGATTATGTAAGTGTAAACTGGTTTCTTGATAGTGATTATATAGATAATATTGAAAATGGGAATAGCAGGTATTTTCTTCTTACTTATTTGTAAGGATAGGTGGTGTGACAACTTTATTTGTAATCACAGCAGACTTTGATTATCAAACTCATCTCGGCTTAAATCTTTATTTTTTATTTTTTTTTAACATTAAGAATAATTTTTTTTAATTTTTATTACTCTTTTTTCACGTTTTCTCTAACTACTATTACTAATAACTTATATACGATCTTTGTGATATTATATGGATAAGGGACTATAGATATACGGTAACCGAGGACAAACATATCCAATGGATTGGATTCCCCTGTATCATCTGGGGACTACGGCGTAGTGGCCTAGTACATCCGTAGTCGATGAGTCGAGTGAATTATTATTGACATATTAATTCACTGAGCCAGAAGGAGTTCTAATAGGTATAACTCACAACTAACTCGATATTGAGCCTAAAGGGTCACACACATATGGTAGGTGTGGCAACGAGTAAAGGTTCGGAAATAAGATATTCGCTAGAACCCATATCTTATTGGATATCCAATAAGTCTCTAAATTATTGGATCCTATGGATGATATCTAATAAGAGCTAATAAGATTATTGGGTAGAGATCCACTAATCTATATAGCATGGGTAGTTGGATGGAGATCCAATACCCAATATGGTAAGATCCATTAGGGTAAGTTAACATGAGACCTTTATAAATAGGAGGGAATCAAAGGGCCATGGGCTATGGTTCTTTTTTGTTGTCACCTTCTATTCTTCTCTCTCCCTCTCCTCGTACTGTAGCCCCTATTTGGGGCATGTGGACAGTAAGAAGGGGCAATCACTTCTTAATTACGTGGTGCACGCGAGGAAAAGTTTTGGGCAAAAATTTAAGGAGCATCTTCGCAACCCCTAGTATGTGGATCACCGCTAGAGATAGAGCATTTGAACTCCTTCATCTAATCTCATAGATTTACAACATAGATTCATGGATATACGATCTCCTCCTCCATATGTAACATATGTTTTGTGATCTTGAAATTGATCATAAAGTAATGAAAAGAAAAAGTATTAAAAAGAAGTGAAGTTTGGTAGTCGACCAATTTACTCCTTTCACGTTTTCTCTAACTACTATTACTAATGGCTCAACTTAACTTACGACTACAACTTGTCTTCTCTAACTACTACTCCCGATGCCTCAGCCTACGTAATGAATGCGTAGTGAAAATAGTACACATTGTGGGGGTGCCGCTGCCCATGTCGGTCGTCCATCCGTCTATTTCTCCGAGCTGATTGAATAAAACTTTATGCTAAGTTCACTACTCTCCGGAAGATCACTACTCTCCGTCCATCCGTCTAGTTCTCCATAAGATCACTACTCTCCGTCCTAAGAAATTTGAACCATAAATTTATCCACAAGTGGATGCAACAAAAGTTAAGGCGTTAATTATTCAATAGTCAAAGCGCAATGCAAGCCTCTCTCTCTCTCTCTCTCTCTCTCTCTCTCTCTCTATAACAATGGATATATGGTGGGTGGGTGATCTCGTATTAGTAATGGATGCATTGTTAAAAGAGGGCGTGTGTGATCTAATTATTATCCCGCCCATGAATGAATTACGCATTCCGCTTCCTGTGGGTGCTTCTTTTTCCAAACTGATAAATACGTGGTCATGCCGAAACCGACGCTACTAGCAAAGGTCTCGAGGACAAGATCAACCAAGCTCTGCACACCTCCCAGGTAGTAGTAGTGCCCTGTTTGCTTCAGCTCATGGTAGTCGATCCAGCTGAGGTGGCTGCAGATGTATCGCTGTAGAGTCACCGGCACGAGCCAGTCTTCATCCCCATGCCATAGATGAACTGGCAAGGGTGGTTGCGAGAGATCCATCGGATCAAAATTCCCACTTCCGGAACATCACCATCATGTCTCGGTAAAACGACACATGCATGGCTTGCTGAGTGGCAAGCTTCCGCCTCTGCAAGCACAGTGACGCTTGCATTCTTCAGTTCTCGCAGCGTCATACTACAAAAGTACAAAGCTCCTTTGGACAGTTGAAATGGGTCTCTCAAAATAAAAAAATAAGAAAAAGCACACTGGGGTAGCACCAACCTCTTCCAACATTCCACTATTCTTCATGGCGTACTCACGAAGTTGTGCGTCCAAGCGGTTGGGCAGATGGGTTGTGCCTTTGATAACGGTATATATATATNNNNATATATATATATATATATATATATAACTTAAATTGATCATAATTAGCATTGGGTAACCATAGCATCTCTGTTCTTAATATTTACAAGGACATATACCGTATACTAAAATTTATTTCTAATTTTGCAAGAATAATATGTAAACGTTGAAATCTCATCTTATTTCTGACATTTTAAGAATTCCAGTAGCATATGGTGATAAATACTTTTACCTACCCAACTTTATTTTGGAACCCACAATTTCTTGGAAGTTTTTGCATGGAATTTTTATCCCCCCCCCCAAAAAAAAACAAGATAACTGTGTGAACAAGATTAAATATATCTTTCCTCTGCCAACGTGTCCAATTCAAAGCTTGGACCTTTAACCGCCCCGTAAATGATCTAATGAATCCAAGACCTCATGCATGGCTCTCAATCTCCAACCCCACCACTCCTTATCCCATGCCATGGCACAGAACAGTGGGGAGAGGTAAGAGTAACAGCAGAGAGTCTGTTTTCCAGCTACAAATTCTAAACTAGAGAAGAACTTTGGGAAGTCACTTTTTCCAGAGACAAAACATTCTTCATAGAGAAGATATTGGACAACAGAGATATCTGCAGTTGCTGAAACACGATGAACTGTGAATTCAAAAAAAATACTTTCATCAAGCCTTTTTTCTGAAAATGAAACGAAGTCTGTTAGACTAAACTCATAAAGTTGCTTACCCAAAATTTGAAGCTATTAAGACATCCCACCACCTATCATAATAATGGTGAATCGCTTGTGTAGCAAGAATTACCAAGCAAAATTTGGGCTACTAAAAACCATAAATAACAACAAAAGCTAAGCCATAGTAACAGATGGCTTTCATGATTACACTAAAGCTGTTCTTATGCTGCTGCTTTTAGCTGTCGCTCACCTGGGTTCCATCCATCAGCTCATTTACACACAGAGACTGCATGTCCTGATACAACTTCTTCCACTGCTGAACCAGTTGTGTTTTCCTTTTACATTCCAGCCTAAGTCTTTCCATCTCCATTTCAGCCGCACCTGAAGTGTTCTGTTTCTGAAGGGGAGAACAAAGAAAGAAACAGAAATGTCATCATCAGCACTCAGCAGTGTGCTTGTTTCTTGATCATTTGGAGAGGCCAAGTTCATATGAAAACAGACAATGTCCTTGAAGAATGCCAGATTATATCATGAGCTAAAGACCATAAAATTGAACCATTCAAGTAGAGATAAAAGGCCATAAATTCTTCTTTAAAGACTATTGCTCTCTTGGCACTGAACCTCCTTCCCAGATATGGATACCAGCATTCCAGAATTATCAAACAGGGAAGGACATGGCACCTTCTTCAAACAGCTACTCTTTTTGTTCACTAACAATCGTGTGGGGCATTACACAAATTTTGAGCCCAAGCAATCAAGCATGTAGGAAGAGTTTTGATTTCATAAACAAGAGGCTTCACTTCTTATCACATATGCATTCTTTTCAGAAAGTAGAGGTTTTACAAGACACGGATGTCGTGGTAAAGTTATCTGTAAGAGGTTAGGGAGAAGCATTTTGATTCTTCATGGATCAAATAGTCAAAGTAATAGGCTAAGTTGGACTAATTAGAAAAAATTATCAAGGCTTTTGTGATGATAAAAAATGAATTAAAAGTGATAGAA
This sequence comes from Musa itinerans, assembly GCA_001649415.1. NCBI lineage: Eukaryota > Viridiplantae > Streptophyta > Magnoliopsida > Zingiberales > Musaceae > Musa > Musa itinerans. The sequence continues at coordinate 543,918 of LVTN01000108.1, read as the reverse complement.
TAAAAAACTTCATCATTAGCAACAAGCAATATGGAAAGTTTCTCCAGCTACAAATACATTCATTCTAGCATATTCCTTTCAGGCATGTGCCCAGACTGGTATAGTTTTGTGCAATGTATGATAAAATAACCTACCCGACGAACTATATCTAGTTCATTGCCTGAATATGGGTACAGGTTATAGCATAAAGGTGTTAATCATAAGTCCAATCTGGGTTTAAAATACCTACTTGGATGGTTTAGACTGAACTAAGCATTGCTAAGACAGACATTAAGATCATGCCCCTTCAGATATCAAAGGTTTCTTGGTAAGTTCATTAAAATTTTATCTATCAAAGAGGAAACACCAAAGCACCAAAGGTTACAATGTATATATAAAAGAAACTGCATCTAATGTTCAGATATACAGACATATTACTTGAAGTCGAATGCTTTCAGCAGAAAATGGGTATCATAGATAAGTAAGATACCTGAAGCTCTTTGATTTGCCTCTCCATCACATATGAGCTGCAAGATCTAATTTCTTCTGGATCATGGCAAGGAGACTGAAGCAATACAATAGCATTAGTTTTAACTTCTGCATCTGTAGAATCAACATACTTGCTCAGTGGGGGTGGCAATGACAAATTCAAATGCTTCCTGTTCACTGATATAGGATTTTGAAGTAATGGCTGTCTAACTATAAGAACATTGTTGATAGGACCTGTCACAAAAAATCAACCATCAATTTAAGCCTCCTACTTGTTAACTATTAATCACTAGGAAAAGAAACTAAAAGTTGAGGTCTAAATTAGTAGTCACTGCAACAAACATACAACCGTATCGCATTATTTTTTTCCTGATTAAAGGGGAGGTGCATCAAAGTGCATAATTACAATTAAGAATATATTAACATGAACTTGTATGCAGTTAGGGAAGTGAAGTATCATGGTGATAATGAAGATTTCAATTTTCAACAACTGCAAACAAGTTTTCAAAAAATGGAGAATAAATCATAATGAATAAATAAAAGGATTCAGTCTATGAAAAGTGGGTAATTATATAGATAATAAAGCATGAAAATAAGCAATACGTCATGCTTTGCATTGACGAGCTACTTGAGGCAATTGTAGAGATCTTTATAGCTAATAATAGAAAAGTTATAGAATAGAAGCATCAACATAGATCCTTTTTGTTTATGCATGTATGACTAAAAATATGGACACAGTTGCTAAACCATCTATTTGTGGTCACCCTATACGGAATTCTATCCACAATTTTGCTCTATTGTAGGTAATATCACTGATTAAGGTTAAAGGTTTGAAATATCATCCAACATATTGTGAAAGTCCTAGCTAACTTAGCATATAAAGATTTTGACAAACTACCGGGCTCAAATCCCGCCTTCACCACTTGTCCGTTGCAAAAAAAAATATCACTAATTAAACTAAGAACCAGCAGATCTTTTTTTAATTGACTCTAATAAAGATTTTTTTAATCTTCCTCTATCTCTCCTTACACCACTAATCATAACTTGTGCATCTATTGATAGTGAAAGGTACAAGTAAATACATAATTAGAAATCATAGTAACATAGGAATCCATTACATGTACATGTCATAACAGGAAGAGGAAAGAGCATCACATAATTAGGCATACGAAGTAATTTAAACATTTTTTATACTAGAACCCTAGTTATTGATGTACCTTTCGCATGTTTCAAAACACGAGTAACATGCTTGGTTTTCGTATCCCAAACTCTGACAATACCATCTTCAGTCCCAGACACTAGAGTAACTCCATCCGTGCTAAATGCTAGGCATGTTATTGCCTTACTAGATGAGAAAAACAGCTTAAATTAAATCACGAAAAGGAAAATGCTGAAGAAGAAAGCAAAAATGTGATTGAATCCATATACAAGATACAGAAAGTGCACTTGAAGTACAAATATGTCTAACACATCTTGCAGTAACAAGACAATGACGATTTCCCAATTGAAACTTAACAAGGGTCAACAAAACATGAAACAATTATGATTACCCACAGAGCTTAGACTAAGCATTGAAGTTACACCTATATATTAGTGCATATAAGCATGCATGCAAGTCAAACTGCAAGCTAAATTACTTTAGTTATGTATCTATCTAAGGTAAAATGTTAAAGTCAAAAAAATATTTCAGCTAAATATTTCTTATAAAAGAAAGCGATTAAAGTCTTTTGGAAAAAAAAATCAAAAATAAGCAAAACCTTTGGTAAACAGACTCTTGGAACCCCAGGTCTTCTGCTACTGTTATACTTGATGCAGCAGAACAAACAATAAGGGCAGGAAAAGATGGTGAGATGTAAAATTCCAAGACCCAAAAGCAAAGGTAAATTGACTTTTGAGGAAATGCAGAATGACAAACAATGACAAGCTTACATGAAAACTTCAAAACTAAAACATCAAGATAAAGGCAATTTGGAAATAGAAAGCAACAAATACAACAAACCTCTGATATATCTAAGAACACAAATTAGATATGTACAGTATAGTCTCTTCATAGAAATTTGCCAGAACACACAAAACACAATTGTTGGTAAATATATACATGTATATAAGTGCTTATCAAAACTGACTAACAGCATATTGAGACCTGTGATCATATAAGGCACCAATGATGAACATCCCGTGTATGCTATTGCGGTTGCATTCAGCATTTAGCGCTGCAATATATATTTTGCCATCTCGGCCACCAGCATAGAACACATGCTCCCCAGGATCCATTACAATAGCATCAATTATGGAAGGAAACGTAATGCTCCTCAATAACAAACCCTCAGATAGGCTCCATATCTGGAACATATGCAGTAGTCAAAAGAAGTTATCTTCAAAATCTAAAATACGAACATAGACAATTAGCATTGGGAGGAAGGGGGGTCAATTTTCTAACAACAGATTAAAATTATCTTTTCAATTCAACATATAAGTAAATTAAGTTAAGCTTGCAGTAATAGAACTGACATTCTGCAAAAAAGGTGGTCATACCATTGAGAGCACCTTGACCCTAATAAGCATCTATAATCTACTTTATCATTACATTCATAACGTCAAAATTTAAATTGGGCTAGGACAAAGAAAGAATAAAGCAAATAACTTTTGTTCAAGCTACCAAGATACTGCCACTACAGTAAAATTTTGAAAAGAAAGATTCTTACCATCAGCATGTTCAACTTGAGGAGCAGAGTTAGACTTTGTTTTGAAACAAAGACTAAGAGTAAGTTATGAGGTGATATATTATAAGCTAACATCTAATTCAGGGAAATTAACCTCTAAATTCAGATGCATCATTTGTGTGCCTCAAAAATTTTCAGTTGAAGTTACACAACAGTGAAGTCCCTCAGCATCTGGTGCTGTTCCTATTGACAACTAATTTCCTAATATAACCAACTACTCTTTTCAAAGAAGTACAAAGTGTAACAACTAACGAACCTTACATGTTCGATCCTCTGAGGATGAGATGATAATGGAGTTGCATAACCCATGTCCCGTAACAACATCAGTGACACGTAAAGCATGTTCCGAAAAGCTATATCTATAAAGAACACCAGCAGAAGCCTTTGCCATGTCATCAAACATCCTGACAAACATTACAAAAATCATATTAGCATTTTAGACAAGACAACATAAAGGAACAATTTCGACGAGAAAAAAACTAAGTAGGAATTACATACATCATAAGGGACCAAACTCTGACAGAGCCATCCTCAGACCCTGATATTAGCAAAGACTCGTCCTTGGAGAGAGTGAGACAGGTGACAGACCGATAATGTGCATGCCACCTTGTGAGCAATTTCCCACTAGCAACCTTGATAAATTTAAAGACAAATCTAAGATTTTCTTATGAGTTTTTCTATGAAGAGAGGGAGCTAACAAGACAAACATTAGAAAACAAAACAAAACAAACTTTGACATCAAAACCAAAATGAAAGCATAATACGGCCCCTTTGACTTTAAACAAGGTGGATGAGAGAATCAAGAACAGATTTGGACACACAGACCAAAAGTCGTGCATCAAAATTTTGAGTCCCAAGCAGACGGAAAATTCTCATACCAGTGTCTTAAAGAGAAGACGACAGAAAAAGCAAATCTTGCCTAAGAAATCAGAAGTGGAAAAGCAAAAGATTACCTCCCAGAGGTAGATGCTGCCGGATGGTCCTCCTCCCATGATGTAAGTGCCTTCTGAATTGGAAACAAGCGGTCCAATCGGCTCAGCCGGGAAGCTCCTAACTTCCACCTGAGGCTGAAACATAGAGCGAGAATTATGAGATCGTTTATCCAACACGAGTATGAAACAGGGCGTGAAGTGGAGATGTGGAAGAAAGGTTCGGATTAGGACTCACCTTATCCCAGGACCAGAAGAAAATGGGGGAAGAGGCGGAGGAAGGGGAATCGCGGAGCTGCGAGGAAGCGAGAAAGCGGCCGGCTATGGAGAGGAGGCCATGTGGAGCGGAGGAGCACGAGCGGTACCGGAGCTGCTCCGAGCCCGAGCGTAGGTCCCAACAACCGATGCCGGCGTCCACCGGGGAGGAGGCGATCACCACTTCCATCGGTGGCGAAGAGGCGCCGCCAAAGAAAGAAGGGGTTTTGAGGGTTTTAGAGTAGGCGTTTCGGATCACGAGAGTATAAACGGAGCTCGTGGGCTATACCACGGTGCGTATATGCTATCTCTGTCACCTTCGAGCAAACGATGAGCAGAAACTGCCTATCTCTTCTTAAGGTTCCGGCGGGGTTGTGCGGCACTCTTCACCCTCCACCGTGATCGGACTTCCGGAGCACCGCTGGCGCGTTGTCGGGGACAACGGAGGAGAGGAGTATTCGAAACGCCGGGGACTCTACGAAGGTGGCGGCGGAGGCCAAGAAGTGGCCGGAGAAATCGAGGAGGCGGAGGAGGAGGCTGCGGACGCCGCTCTTCGCGCCGGTTGCTCCAAGCAGGTCCTAAATCGTACCCTCAGGTTTTGTTTTCCCATGTTTGTCCCCATCGATCCAACGGATGAGATCCATTTTCTGAAAGCATCTCAACCGTTAACCGATGTGTATAACACCCGATCCATTTTCTGAAAGCATCTCAACCGTTAATCGATGTGTCTAACGCCCATGATCTTATTGGACACCGACCTCGATCCACAAGATCGGCTAATGCAGTGAAGAGCCTAATTGGGTGAGCAAACGGATCAGGTATTGGGTTAAACGAATCCGAATCCGCATACAAATTCAAATAATACTAAATTCCAGTATTTTTTTTTTATATGTGGCTTTACGTGTCTATACTTTCAAGTTTGGCAATAACATATATGCCTTTCCAAATTTTAATATCTCATTTCCATATATATGCCACTTTTCTTAGTTATCATCCAATTTAATGAAATTATTCATGAGTTAAAAAATAAATTTTAAATATATAAAATATTGATAATTATTTTTACTTTTTTTAACTTAAGGTTAGAAATGTAAATACAAATTAACTATATCGATAGAATATTTAAAATTGATGTTAATGTCTAATGGTGATGATTAGATTGATGGGTACTGTCCATCGATGTTGAGATCGAGGTCGACAGAGGGGTGATCGAGCCATATTGGCAACTTCATGCTCGAGCGAATCGTTGACTCTTCTTTCTGCTTTGACGCTGCAGCAAGGATGAGTACATAACTTGGGCAAGACATGGAGTTGTTATGAGAGAGAGAGAGAGAGAGAGAGAGCATCCAGGAAACGTCGCCATGCTGGTAATGAGGAACTTTGTGCTGTGACCACCGCAAAAGGAAGTCAAGACGTGGGCGACCGAGTGAAGGCCGAAGCACCTAAAATTTGACAAGGCTGGTGCCCGCAAGGAAGCACTGTTGACCGGTTGAGCTGATTACCCCTTCGTCTTCCGTTGGGTCTTTTTCCAATGGAAATTTCCCCACGGTTCAGTAGGAGGTTGACATTGGCAGTACGTTGCATTGGATCGAACACATGTCATTGACTAGAACACACGCACCATCTACTGTTATTAACTCTTAAACAATATCATCTTGTGATTTATGGTGATTGTTAGTGTTAGTTTTGGTAATTAATTACATGGGATTGAATTGACCTAATTTAATCTGATCACGTTCGAGAAGAATTTCGCTTTGATTATAATAAAATAAATTATTATAATCAAATGACGTATATATATATATAGCCTGTTTTGATCTCGTTTTCGATGATTTCAAATCAATTTTTTCACATACTATTCAATCCTTAACCATCAATGATATGCTTCACATCCAGCTCACCTACCTGTGCAAGTGGCGGCCAGCCCAACCAGCCGATCGGACGGCAGATCCACCCATGCCCCAAATCAACGTCTGGGCTTTAATACGATGGCGACACGGAAGTGAGTGTAACAGTTGTGTCGCCCGCCACTTCCTACGGTCAGAATTCCTACCATCCACGGCTCTTCCATCCTCCCGTTTAATCTCCATCAGACGGTTCAGAAATCTTCCGGGGCCCTTTTTTCCCGTTCCTACCTGTGCGTATGGCGGCCAGTTCGTCCATCCGATCCGACGGCCAGGATCCACCGTTGCCCCAAATCAACGTCAGGGATCACATACGATGACGACACGGGAGTCAATGAGACGCCTGGGTTGGCTTCCATTTTTATACGGTAAGAAAATTCCACCATCCGCGACTCTTCCTAATCTCCTCCGCCTCCCGTTCGATCTCCATCCGACGGTTCAATATTCTTCTCACCCCCTTCTTTCCTTTGTCTCAACGCGGTATGTCGCAAGCAGACCAATTCTTCCTCCCTTATATATATGAAAACCCGCAAGGAGGAAGGGCATCTGCCGCCGCCCCTGTCCTCTATTGTTGTCGCCTTCGCTTCTCCGCCGCCTCGTTCACTCCATCCACGAGGATGCGGCAAGATGAAGACGAAGGGGTTGGACTCTAAGCTCTGCCGAGGCGGCAGCCGGAAGAAGCGCGCCGGCAGGAGCTGCCACCGCAAGTTCTTGCAGCGCAGTTAGGTGGATTGATTGTACCAACCGTTGGTGCCGTGATGGAGGATTGCGGGCGTGGAGGCGTCCTCGATGGCCGCTATGAACTCGGTCGCGTCCTCGGCCGCGGCACCTTCGGCAAGGTCCACCTCGCCCGCGACATCCGTAACGGGCGGAGCGTCGCCGTGAAGGTGGTGGATAAGGAGGCGGTCGTCCGTGCCGGGATGATGGAGCAGGTTAAGCGTGAGATCTCCGCCATGAAGATGGTGCGCCACCCCAACGTGGTCGAGCTTCACGAGGTCATGGCCACCCGTTCCAGGATTTACCTCGCCATGGAGCTTGTCCGCGGGGGCGAGCTCTTCGCCCGGGTCGCCCGATCCGGGCGCCTCTCCGAGGCCTCCGCTCGCCAGTACTTCCGGCAGCTGGTTGCTGCTGTCGATTTCTGCCATCGCCGCGGCGTCTACCACCGCGACCTCAAGCTGGAGAACCTCCTCCTGGACGAGCACGGCGACCTGAAGGTCGCCGACTTTGGGCTGAGCGCCCTGGTCGACCATGTCCCCGGAGATGGGCTCCTCCGCACCACGTGCGGCACGCCCGCTTATGTCGCCCCGGAGGTGCTCGGCAAAAAGGGCTACGATGGGGCGAAGGCCGATGTGTGGTCCTGCGGTGTCATTCTCTTCGTTCTTCTCGCAGGATTCTTGCCCTTCCGGGATGGTAACATGATGGCTATGTATAAGAAGATTTGCCGTGGCGATTTCCAGTGCCCGCCATGGATTTCTTCCGGTGCCCGGCGTGTAATCACCAAGTTGCTCGATCCCAATCCTAACACGAGAATCACTGTGGCCAAGCTCATCGAGACATCATGGTTCAACAAGTACACGGTGCAGAAACCGGTGCCAGCACAATCGACGACGGAGGAGAACGGAAAGCAGGGGCAGATGGAGGAGCCAGAGAAGTTGAATGCTTTCCATTTGATATCGTTCTCCGAGGGTTTTGACCTCTCTCCTCTGTTTGGAGGAGAAGGAATAAAGGAGGATGGAATGAGGTTCACGACGAGGGAGCCAGCAAGCAGCATCGTGTCGAAGCTGGAAGGTGTGGCAGCAAAGACAGCAGGAAAGTATCGGGTGACGAAGAGCAGCGCAGCAGGGGTGAGGTTGGAGGGAGAGAGTAGGGGGAGGAAGGGGAAACTAGCAATTGCCACACAGATATTTGCACTAGCACCATCTGTGCTCGTGGTGGAGGTCAGGAGGGACGACGGTGACACCTTTGAGTATCAGAAGTTCTGCGCAGATGAGCTCCGCCCTGCTCTCAAGGACATCATCTGGTCATCTTCCAATTGCCAGACTGTTACTGCTTGTTAGAGGTAAAATAGGGGGGCTGTTGTTACTCAGATCATTTTTCTTTCTCCAAATTACGTCATTATATTAACTTGATCCTTGATAGTTCCAATCAAAAGTTTCAAACTTAGTTGGTGCTTTGTCTGTCGAAGAGATCATAGCAACTTAGTTGGTGCATTTTCTGTCGAAGAGATCATAGCAACTTAGTGCTCTCCTTGTTCCTGCTACCTTTTCATCTGTCTTGGTAAGAGTATTTTTAGGTGTTCGAGTTGTCTGTATTTCTCCAAATGTTTCAGTTGGCAATTTGAAGTCAAATTTGGTTCTGCTTTTCTAGTTGATAATTTTAAGTATGAAAGCAACACAATCACTTCCCTTCTTATTTCTTTGGTCAATACGTTGTAGTTTTTCAATGAAATCAAAGGTTGTGGATTGGAACTGAAGTTTTGCAGTAAAACTTCTCTTGCTCAATGAACAGATATTATGAAGATTGGTGGACGAAAAAATGTTGCCGTGTGGGGGACTATGGGATCGAACATTCACGTGAGTGCAGAAAAGGATTGGCGAGCTTCTATATATTTATTACAGTGATAGTTCATTATTTTCTTGAATAACGAAATCATACTCTAGTTTATGTTTTCTATTATTCTGAGCAAAGTGATATTCTTGTCTATGATTTTTGTTTGTATGGGTTTTCTGTTGTTTTTCTTTTGGAATGGATTCATCATTAAATTTGATAAAATAATAGAGTTAATTATAGATTATCCATATAATTAGTTATCTTTAATATCTCGATCTTTATATTTTTTAAAAATTATATTAAAATTTTTAAATTTATCAAAGTGAAACATTTAAATTTATTTTTTCTCATATCATCGATTTTATTAATAAAAATATCGTACGATTTATTACCTAACACGTGTTGAATCTGTCTTACTTTGACTTATCACTAAATACATGTGGTATTTTCATCAATAGAGTCGACAATATTTTTTGGAGAAACGGTATTGGAGAAACGGCATTAAATATTTCACTTCTTAACTTTTGAAAGTATAACGGTATTAAAGGTTAAGGATAATTAATTATAAAATATAATTTAATTTTTGTCTATCGTATTTCACTTCTTAACTTTTGAAAGTATAACGATCGAAAGGTTAATTTTTGTCTATCATATATATTTATCTGATGCGAGTGGATTTAGAGGATTTGATTTACTTTTATAGCATTTTTTTGATAAGGTGCGGGTCATATGCACCTATTCTTATTCTTAAACTGATTATATTAGTTATTTTGTTAATTATTGACTGAAAGAATATAATAAACAAAAGTTCGATAAAGCTAATTACATGGGACATTTATATATTTGGGATTGTCTTATAGAGATAAAAATTTTCAAATCACACGGAAATAAATTAGGTTCATCAACTATTATAAATATTTTATTGGTTATTCAAGAAAATTTAAAGGGATATAGGTTTTATTTTTCTAATCATAGTACGATGATAATTAAATCTAATGATACAGGATTCAAAAAAAAAAAGTAAATCAATGAAAGTGAAAAATCTCAAATTTTAATTTTGATATTAAGAAAATATAGGTTGATATTTTCTTATTATTTTATATTCAAAAGATTATTATTCCTCAAATCACTAAATGATTTGATAAAGATGAATAATAAAATAATATTAGTAAATTTTTAAATAATATTAATATCGCTACTGATTAATTTGTAGAATCATCACAATCGGTAGTTTGAAAATATCTCAAAGGGAAAGAAAACTTGTTATTATTAATTATTATATGATATATTTACAAGAATAATATATGGATAAAAGGGATCTTTCATTGTTTCACAAGTTATAAAAAGTAATGAGCTAATAGTACTGTGATTCATAGGAGAAAGTTGTTTAATCTTGGATTTAATGATGAAATCAATGGGTGAATTAATGATCTAATCCATATGTTGAGATAAGTATTACAGGACTAACTACGATCGGGAAAAAGGCAAAACAATTAAAGAAGAATCGAACGTTGGGCCGAAGTCAATGATCGGGCATTGGGCCGAATGAATCGGGGAGTACGTTGAAGGTTCGGACGATGCGTCGGAAGCTCGCGAGGAGTTCGTCGAAAGATCGTCAGGAGTGTGCCGGAAGTTTCGTCGGGAGTTTAGATGAACAATTGATGTGCTTGACAACTAGGATTGCTTGCATTGTAATTATTTAGCCTTAATTATCGTAGTTAGGGTTTCAATTTAAGTTAGTTATAGAAGAAATCCTACTAACTCAATTAGGGGCCAACTAGAACCTAATTAGGATTGAATTGGGCCTGTTGTTTGGCCCATTTAATGATCCTTAGTTGGCATAGGCAGTGGCACCGCTAGGACTGACTATGGTACTACCTGAGGCTCGGCCTCCTAGGAAGCCTGGGCGGTGGTACCACTGGCGGTTAATGCTGTCAAGCGGTGGTATCGCCAGAGCCCAGTCTCCGAGATTTTGTTAAGTAGTCGTACCGCGTAATGTCAGTCTGTAAGCAGTGGTACTGCCAATACCCCGAAAATCGGGGATGAGACACTTTTTGGCTCTATTTTTGAAGCCATCGGGGCCTATAAATACTCTACTCTTTCTTGCATAAAATAGTACGAAAGTGTGAACAAAAGTCTTGAGATTTTGGGTTCTAGAAGTATTGAAAAAATGCTAAGTGTCCTCCTCCTTCTTTAGCTTTATGATCATTCTAAGAGAGGTGTGAGGCTTGTAAAGATTATCTCCTAAACCCGTGAAAAGGAGAAAAAGTTGTAAGAGTGTAGTTGGTCTTTGCCCATTGAAGAAAGACCATTAGTAGACGTCGGTGGCCTCAACGGAGGACGAATCGGGAGTTGACGTAAGTTACGATGATTGAATCACTATAAATAAATATGATTTGTACTTTTTTCTATGTTTCATTGCTATTATATTCTGAGTTAATTGCTTAGTTCACTTACTCTAAGTTAATCACGCTTTCATTATCGTTTTCATCGAACGAAGATTACCTAAAATCGATTTTTTAATTGAAAGTACTAATTCACCCCCCCTCTTAATACCGATTTCAGTCCTAACAATTAGTATCATAACCAAGTTATTTCTCGTTTAGATTAACACCCAAGAGAAATGACCTTTATCGACAATCAAGATGGTCTTTCTATCACTCATTCTCCTATGTTCAATGGGACGGACTACACGTATTTGAAAACTAAAATGAGAATTTTCTTACTTTCTATGGATTTCGATTTATGGAATATTATTGAAAGCAGTTTTGAAAAGTCTTCTAAACTAATGAACGAATGAAATGATTTGAAGAGGAAGACTTTCTCTTTGAATGCTAAAGCGATGAACGCTTTATTTCGCACTCTTGATAAAAATGAATTTAATGGAGTTTCTATATGTGAAACTGCACATGAGATTTGCCACACACTTGAAGTCATATATGAAGGCATAAGTAGAGTAGAGTCAAAAATTAATCTTTTAGTTCATAGCTATGAGTTGTTTGGTATGAAACCAAGTGAGCCCATTGGAGATATATATACCTGTTTTATAGATGTCATCAATGGTCTAAAGTTTTTCTAATTTGGAACTTGTTAACAAGATATTAAGATCTCTTCTAAAAGGTTGGGATCCTAAAGTAACGACGATACAAGAAGCAAATGACCTAAATAACTTTCCGCTTAAAGAACTTATCAGGTCCTTGATGACCTATGAAATGACTTGTATAGCACATTATGAACTTAAGAACAACCTTTCAAAGAATAGGAAGGACATGACACTTAGAACCAAAGAATACCACTTGGGTGAAAAAGTGATGATGATAATGACGACGACTTGACACTCCTTATAAGAAAGTTTAAATTATTTTTTAAAGGAACAAAACAAAATAAGACATTAAAAATAAAAGTGAACTAAAAAAGGACCAAATAATATGCTGTGAATGTAAGAAGTCGGGGCACTTCAAAAATGAATGTCCCTAAGTAAAAAAGAAGCTGCCAAAGAAAAAGAAGACGCTCAAAGCTACTTAGGATGACTCAAGTGCATTCGAAGACAATGAGCCAACCGATAAAGAATAAGTTGCTAACTATGCATTAATGGCATTTGGCAACGAGGTAAGTAACTCAATCGAAGCTTATTTATCTTTTGATGAATTACTAAGTGTTTTTCATGATTTATTTGATGAATGTAAATTAGTTGATAAAAAATATAAATTATTGAAAAAAGATTATACTTCTCTTTCTAGTGAACTTGAAAAATAAAAAAAAGAGCATGATAAATGTATGTTAACTCCTTTTATTAGAGTCATTTAAAAAGAAAATTTTGTTACTACAAGAAATATTAGAAAATTTTAAAATATGTAACAAATCTTTAAACATGATGTTTGCTAATAAAAGTCATGTTCATACAAAGGAAGAAATTAGCTTTGTGAGTAACACTCAATAAAAGTCAAGTATCTTTATTAAAGGATCTACATTAAATATCTCACCTAGAGATAAATATATTTTTTATAAAAAATATGGACACTATGCTTATAGATGTTCATTTAAAAAGTATAGTCAATACAAATTAGTTTGGGTTCCAAAAAGAATTATGAATAACTCAATGTCAATAGGTAAGATAGGTAGATCTATTAATGAGGGACCCAAAGTTAAATGGGTACCTAAAAGAAAATCTCATTTCTTGTAGATATGTTTACAATTAAAAGTTAGAAGTAAAAATAAAATTTTGATAGTTGATGCTCAAGGCTTATGACCGGAGATCCAACATACTTCACAAAGCACACTAGCCGAAACAAAATGATTTTGATTGAAAATGCTTTAAGTTTAATAAAATCATGCTTGATGATTTAATGATTTAATTATGCAAAATGATTTGAAGTCTTGATGATTATTGTGATGAATCTTATTTTTCAATTTCAAACAATAATGCATCATTTTGACATAGAAGACTCGAACATGAATCACATAAATTTAAACTAAAGAAGGAATGCATTTCTTGAAAATTTATCTATCCCTAAAACCTATCAAGTTTTACCATAGGAGATTGATGAATCTATTCATGATATATTTTGAATATTTTGAACTAAGAAAAGTGATTTTGATGATGACTTTAGATTTGTTTTCATATGAGATGATATGTTAGTGTTTATGACTTGAGATGTACCATACATGAAATGATTTTCTTGATTCTCGAAATTTATCCAAACAAATCTTGATTCTTTCACCTGATTTTTTTTTAATTTATTTCTAAGTTTTTCATTAATTATTTTCTTACGATTCTACCCTGTATTGACTAAGAAAAAGATTTATCCAAATAAACTATGATATATCACTAGACTTCTTGATGTCTATGACTTGAATTGTAGTATACGTTTTTTTATATTCAAGATTTGTATGTCTTATGATATGATTTAATCATTGATATACAAGGACAGAAAATTGTTGTCCTGCACATCTCAAAAGTGTTGTGAAGCTTGCACTTTCAATAAGAAAAAAGTGATGACTTCGAATGTTAAATATAGGATTGGTATCATCCGCTTAAACGTTAGATTAAATATTATTGGATATTGACTTATGTGTTAAATATTAGCACCATTAGAATGTTAAATATGACTGCTAAATTGTTAAAGGTCAAATGTTAAAACTTGAATGGTTGAAAGATAAAATTGCAACTTGAAAATAAGCTAAAGGTAGTACACCAACAGTAGCACCATTGGATCGGCGGTAGCATCGCCAGAGCATAGTGCCTGTAGCCTCTCCACCACATCTCTAAACCTTTCTCCACTTCTCATTCTCCTTGCTCTTTCCCTAGAAACCCAAGAAAACCCCTCTCTTCTACAAATCTAAGGATCAATCTAAACCCTCCTAGAGATCACTACAAGGATAATCCTTAAAACTTTTCTCTGGATTCATTGATTGATCTTTCATCGATAATATATGTGGTTCCATGGCACATAGAAGATTCTCAAAAGACAAAGGAAAGAAGAGATTAGATGAAACCTTCGATTCTATACTCTTTGATTCCCTTTAACATGCTTTTAAATTTCTAACTTTTGAGTCTAGATGTACATAAGGGAAAATATGTAGATATAGAAGAATTAAGTGATTTGGAATCAATTCAATGGTTCGCTCACTTAGATGTCCTTCCCATTCTTCAAATTAGTGAGCCAATTTATCCTAGACTTGTTCGATTATTTTACAATAACTTGCATACGAATGAACATGATATGGTGTCCACTTATCTTTTAGGGCATCACATACCCATTACGGATAGCGTAATTTGTAACCTTATAGGAATTTCTAAAAAAAGAAGAAGTTATTTTAGAAGATAATATGACATAAAATCGATTGAGATTACAGGCTTTAGGTACTATTTTTGAAAACTCAAATTTGTCGTTCCAAAAAGTTATGAACATTTACTACCTTTCAATACAAAATTGCTTTATCACATCATGATAAGTATTCTACTTCCAAAACAATACCATCATGATGAAGTTAGTCAAATAGAATTAGGAACAATGTATTGGATTATAGTAGATCATGATAACTGTTTTGGATATCGAATACGATAAAACATGATTTAATTATCAATGAAAGATATGATGCTTCTATATGGTAGCTTAATTACTAGACTAATACATGTACATGACATAGTCATTCCACCAAATGAAGAAACTATGAAAATAGATATATTTAATATCATCAATAGAAACATATTAAGAGGATTAAGATATATAATAAGAAATGATGTTTGGACTATATTACCTAGGAGAACTAATCCTCCTCCACCTAAACCAGAACCAGAAACACCTATATGTAGGGGAAGTCAATCTCCTCCTACTAGTCCCTTTGAGGTAGCACCTCCAACAGAGCCAGCACTCTTATCATCTGCCGATTCCATAGTGACTCAATTAGATCAAATTGAACTATGTTAAGATCAAATCTTAACTTAGATAGAGCAAATTTATCGACAACTTGACACATTTAATATGTAGTTTAATACTCTGTTTACGCATTTTGATTTATCACCACCTTAATAGCTTGTATATTTCTTCTTTCTTTTTGTTGATGAAAAAAGAGAACTCAATAGTTCCCCAATGTATTATACTAATTGATAATGTGCTTTTTGACGATATATGCTTTTTAATATTATGATGCACTGCTTGATGAAATTATGATGCATGCAACACTAATAATTAGGCATGTTAAATCTTCCTAATGCATGAGTTCCACTTGTACCTTTCCCGGATATCTCTTTTTTTCTTATAACTTGAGTTTTTTTTTAATCAAGATCGTTTTTTTCATTCCTTTTTCTTGTAATTCATAAAAGAAGGGATTTAATTCATGGATTTTTGGCATAATTGATCTTTTATGTAATGATTATTTCTTATTCCTTCCTCTTTATGAAAGTAGAACTTTGATTCATGGATTTTTGGAACTTATGACTTGGTTTTTTTTATGTGATGAATGAATTACTCCCTTCTTCTTTTTCTTCTCATTTTTATGACAAAGGGGAGAAAGCAAAAATGTTAGCTTGCATATCTTAAAAGAATCAAAATGCTTGCATATCTCAAGAGAATCAAAAGTGTTTGCACATCTAAAGAGAAGTGCTAACTTGCCCGAAGCAGAAGTTATTATCTTGCACATCTTAAGAAGCAAAAATTATGCTTAACTTCATATCTCAAAAACTTGCTAGGTTGCATGTTCTAAAGTGATGTAAAACTTACATACATGATCTAAATATTTATTGAATGTTTCTTGTTTTTGTTGATGACAAACAGGGAGAAATGATGAATGTTTAGTATTATGAAATAATGAATGGTATTATATCCAAAATAATGTTAATTTTGGTATCATGCATGAAATGATGAATACGTTAGTATCATGTATGTTATGCCCAAAGTGATGTTGATTTATTTTTGGAATCATGCATGATGAATTGTAATGTTTTGAAATTATGCATGTTATATTTTGATAATTTGAAACAATAATGATGCATAATATATGAAATTTTGATATTATATATTGTATTTTATCACTATGATCAAAATTGTTTCGCTTGAATTCAAATGTTATGATTCCTTTTGAATTCAAGTTTGCCTTATCTCAATATAACATATAGATAAGGGGAGTTAAGGTTAACTCCGACATCAATTAGTTGTCATAAAAAAGTAAAAGATTATTGAATCTCAGATTTTAATGATGAAATCAATTGGTAAATTAATGATCTAATCCATATGTTGAGATAAGTGATGGAGACTAACTATGATTGTAAAAAAGGTAAAATAATTAAAGAAGAATCGAATGTTGGGCTGGAGTCAATGATCGGGCATTGGGCCGGATGAATCGAGGGATACACCGAAGGTTCGGACGATGCGTCGGAAGCTCACTAGGAGTTCACTAAAAACTTGCCAAAAGTTTCACTTGGAGTTCGAATGAACAATTAACATGTAGAACAATTAGGATTGCTTGCATTATAATTGTTTAATCTTAATTATCATAGTTAGGGTTTCAATTTGAGTTAGTTTTAAGAGAAATCATATTAACTCAATTAAGAACCAACTAGGCTCTAATTATGACTGAATTGGGCTTGTTGTTTAGCCCATTCAGTGATCCTTAGTTGGCCCAAGCGGTGGCATTGCTTGAGGCTCGGGCTCCCAAGAAATCTGGGCGGTGGTACCGTCCAGATTGAGTGGTGGTATCGTCGGCAGTTAATATTATCAAGCAGTGGTACTACCCTGTCAGGCGATGCTATCATTAGAGCCCAATCTCCGAGACTCTATTAGGCGATGGTACTGCCTAATAATGGCGATGGTACCACTAATATCCTATAAATCGAGGATGAGATACTTTTTGGCTTCATTTTTGAAGTCATTGGGGCCTACAAATAACTCAATCTTTCCTGCATGAAAGAGTACGAAAGTATGAATAAAAATCTTAAGATTTTGGGTTATAAAAGCATCGAAAAAGTAAGTTTCTTTCTCCTCATTCTTTAGTTTTGTGATCATTCTAAGAGATGTGTGTGGCTTGTAAAGGTTGTCTCATAAACCTGTGAAAAAAAAAAAGAGTTGTAAGAGGATAGTTAGCCTTCGCCCTTTAAAGAAAGACCTTTAGTGGACACCGATAGCCTCAATGGAGGAAAAATTAAGAGTGGACGTATGTCACACGACCGAACCATTATAAATCTGGTTTGTACTTTCTTTCTGGATTTCATTACTATTACATTCTGAGTTAATTGCTTAGTTCATGTACTTTAAGTCAATCACGCTTTCATTATTATTTTCATCGAACAAAGATTTTCTAAAATCAATATTTTTATTGAAAGTATTAATTTACCCCCTCTTATTATCAATTTCGGTCCTAACAAAAGCATGATATTGATGATATATAATCATTATAACTCACATCAATAACTATACTTAATATGATATTATGTTTATTTGACTTATTGATATGTTTTATAAAAATCGTGCGTACATGTAAAATATTTTTTAAAATTTTAAAATCTAATAAAATAAAATTAGTTTTAAAATAGAATATTATTTTATTTATTTTGATTTTAGATTTTTTATATCTTATCATATCTCAATTTTCTTCTTAATCCATCAATTCTATAAAAATAGAAAAAAAAGAATTTAAATCAAGCTGCATCGCGTGCTACAGCATGCACAAATTCTCCCGCATGAAGCTACCGGTGTAGGTATATTAAAGGCCTCAAAATTAGTGTAGAACATACCAAATCTTGAGCACGAAACATTTTACACATGCTAGAATTTGTTATCGCATGGATCGACTTGTCCTGACATTTACCCAGGCATGAATGTGCTCTCTTTTTTCCTACAAAAGAGAGGAGGAGCTTGGGTTCTTCCATGAATATGTTATCGTTCGCTGTTTACTAAAAAGAAAGAACAATTTAAAGTAATCTTGAGTGATTTGTTGTCTGCCAATGTTTTAGAATTTCGTGTTTGTGTTTGTGCAGATCATTCATAGATTGTGATCAGCTGCTGCAATGCTTATACATCTCGATGCAAGCTGATGGTATAAATCGAAGAGGTGACAGGGTCACCGGTTGTTACACCATTGACTGACGAGTCATCTCGGTTAGGTTCAACGTCGAAAGTATAAATTGTTTCTGAAAAATTGACGTGAAGAGAAAAGTTGACATGAGGCATGAGCATGAAGAGCTGTTATGGAAAGCTGGCCTGCGGGGAGCTGGCATGGGGCGTCAATTTAACGAGTTAGCATGAGATGTCGGCATAGGGAGCTAGTGTGGAAAGCTTTGAGAGGATGGAACTCTTGCTAGTGGGGGAGTTATCTCACAGTACCTCCTCTATCGTGTCAGGAGATGTCCCGATGTGATCCTTTGATGCTTAAGTCAGAGGAATGCGAGAGACGAATCATGACACTAGCTATGACTCTTCGATAATGATGTCAGCGAAAAGTGAATCTTGCGGCTCTTTTTTGGAAAACTGGAATACGCAGGGATCGTGGGGGAGCTCCCATATTTTACTTTGACTCTTACTCAGGTGGCCTCCTCAATCCGAGTGATAGAATGAGTTGATAGTAGGTACTTTCCCTATCACTGTTCTTCTTGGTCAAGGTGTTGTTCATCTGCTACGCCGCATGCTGTTGCTGTTTCCTATCAACCAAAGGAGCCGTAATTAAACCCCCTACAAAGGTTCTGAGAAGACGGGTTGAAGTCACAACCAGGAAACTTTAACACCAACGGGCTGTTCTGATAGGCGAAAGATAGAAGGAGGAATAGATAGATGCTCACCTATTATCTGTGTGCAACAACTATTCAGCTATCTATACCTATCGTTTTCTGCTAATATGAATATTTTTTAATTATTTTTCTTTCATTACATTAAATGAATGATGCAACACTAGTTGATGATGATAATAATGGCGATGAGACTAGGGTTGACGTCAGTTACCCCAAAGGACGCCTTAGTTGACCTGACAATGCCTGGTCAAACAGACCGGAACGTCGGTCAAGACACATTAACGACCTGCTCAGGCCCGATCCTTCACGCCACGCTAACGCCGCTGTCAGACATTACCAGGAATATGATCCTGCTCCATGCAAAACAGACACATTAGGAATAGTAAGTTGCTCTATAAAAACCTCGCGCTAGGGGAGAACAGGAGAGGACGCTGGATCTGGCGAAAAAGACTTTTCCACTCCACTCACTAACTTGATCGTCGGAGGGGTTGGGCCGAGCTTCCGACCCGACCTCTGCGCAGGTACGAAGATGGAGCCATTGCTTCCCGACGCCAAGGAGAGGAACCCTCCCCCAGAGAAACCCCCCGACGACCCCCGAAGCGATCTGATCCGTGCGGTCGGCCACGTCAACATCCCCCCAAGAGGCCTCCAGCCAGATCCCTGCCCATTCAGACCCGAACCACGCCGTGTTGGCCCCGAGGCCACGGCGTAAAGTTGTTTACCCCAACACTAGTCATACATGAGACCTATCATACGACTGACTATTCAAACAGATGCTATACTGTCTTCTAATGTAGGCTAATACGACGTTACGCCTAACGTTTGCTGCTAATATGATGAAGCCAGAACCGCTCTCCAGGATTTTGTAGTTAAGAGAAACACTAAATGTACTTGAAAATTACCACCCATGACTGCATTTAGTTTGGGATTAAGATGATAATCCAGCTGATCTAAATTATTATTATTATTATTTATTTAGATTTTTTTTCTCTTATCATCAAGGATAAGTAGTGGAGATGTAAATTCACTTCTACCATCATATCTTTAAAAGTTTATCAGATAATATTTTAAATACTTAATAAGTGAATTTGTTACATCATCATACAAAATCGTTTTGACTCATTATTTAATTATTAATTATTTAATCTGTACTGATGTTGATTAAGGAGTTTTAAAATCTGATTTAAACGTGGCTCCCGTCCATGTGCTATAGCCCAACCAAGTCGGCAATAACAATTGACCTCGACCAGGGAAACGCGCCCATTACAGCGATCTGGGCGGTGACCGCACCTTCGGCTCACCGATTGCGGACTCTACCTATCAAGGCTTCCCTCGGTCTATTTCCTTCGAACGGACGAAGAATAGGGTTTCTTCTTCCTGCGGGAAGTGAGGAGCCCTAGTCGACCGGTAACCATGCTAGCTTCGGGCGTTCCGATGGAGGAGGAAGAGCTCCAGAAGGCGGTGGTCGCGTACCTAAGGAAGAAGGGCTTCACCAAAACCGAGATCGCCCTGCAGGAAGAGCAGCAGAACCGCCTCTCCTCTTCCTCCCACCCGGATCTCCCCTTATCCAGGTACGAAGATCCCTCCGCCCGATCCCTTTTTTGTTACCCGACTCTTTTTTTGCCCTTCATCTTTTCTATCGAGACCACACGGCAAATCAAGTGAAGGAGCATGGGAGACGCCAAAGAAAAAAAAAAAAAGGCATCGGTGGAAGTTGATAGAACACTTGTAGTTCGTCGCCAAGGATTTTATTTACTGTTCTGTACATATTCCGTCAATCTAACAAACACCAAAACTTCATTGGGTGATCTTATTTTATTGTGCTTTGTAAAGTTTGCATCACCCTGTCTGGTCATACTTTGAATTTTTACAACTCAAGCATTGACAATCTACAAATCAGGGCCACATATCTTCAATTTAATCTTCACGTAGATGGGCCTATGTTTTTGGAGGGGAAGTCTTTATAATTGCAATTGGTGATCACAAAATTAGTCACCTAAATTTGTAGAGATCTGTGATGTTCGAATATTCTTGGCAGTTTCATTAATGAAGGTCATAACACCGCTTGGAAAATTCAGAGGAATGAAGTTTTTTAGGTGGATCTGATTGTGGACCGGAGGTTTCTAACGCTGCTTGTTGATATGTGATCAAACCTTATCTGTATGGAGCTTTATGTAGTAGTAGTAATTTTAGGAAAAGTCTCATACAGTATTAATTTCATGTTTTGTTAGTCCATTGTTCACAAGTAATAAGTCTCAGGTTTGTTCAAGTCCATGTGTGAGCGCCATGTACGCCATTTAATGTAATGTAAATGCTTTCTAACTTTTTTATAAAAAAACTTCATGTGTTGTTAGTATATGCATTTGTTTATTCGTTACTTAAAAAAATGGAGTCTTTGTCCGCTCAGGGGATATGAATCTTTGTTCAAGAAGCAACCTAAAGAGTTCTTTTGCAGCATTTGATGACTCATCTCACATAGATTCAGTTTGGTTTGTTGGCGTTTGTTTAAGTTGTCCTGATGTTTAGGTTGTCATTCTGCTGAATTCTTGGATAAGACAAAGTTTAGTCAAGATTGGGATTTTTCTTAAGACTTCATAGTCTATTAGCTGGTAGGAAGATTTATCCCACTTCTTGCTGATAAATCTCATGCACTTAGGGAGATCATCTTGGAGGAGCCTTTGAGAAGCTTTGCTATTTAATATATTGCTCATCTCAGAGACATAGATAAGTTGATGATCCAATGAAGATAACTGTGTAATGAAGTTATTCATAATAGTGTTTTAAATAAGAGTTCAAATCTTTCATGAAGTTTTACTGTACATCTTAATTCTCAAAGGACACATAATACAATATCTATCTGTCTGTGTTGTATGGTGTTAAGATATATATATTTTTTCTTTACCAGCAAATTGCATGCTAGTTTTACATTCTTGTTTATTTATATGAGTCACTGTTTGACAGATTAGAGAATGATCCGGCACGATATAGCGGTGGTTATAGCAAGCTAAGATCGTGGGCTTACAGTTCACTGGATCTGTACAAGGTAATCAATTCCAAATTTGATTACATTTGTATTGGCTTATGGCTTGTTCAATGTAATGGAGGATTTATACGATACATAAATGTTCATGAACTTTGGTTTAATTTACTACAAAGTTTGTAACTTCATTTTTTTTGGTGAATATAAGTATACTTTTGTTCTCATTGATAAGGTCACATTGCTATTGGTGTAGACATGATGATGTTCCTGTTCTTTCTAATTTTCATTTATTTGCAAAATATTCTCTTCTCTTTTTCCTGGTTAAGATTACAATGATCATAATGGCTTATGGTAGAGTGTTTTTTGTTACTTGTACCTGTAGGACCTTGTTTATTTGTACATTGCAATCTATGCCTGTATTTGTAGGACCTTGTTAGTGTTATATTATCTTTATAATTTTATGGAACATGAATTTATCTGAATTGCAATTCTCCATTATGAACTTTTGTGCAGCATGAACTACTCCGTGTGCTCTATTCAGTATACATCCACTGCTTCATGGATCTTGTGGCAGAAGGTCATATGCAAGATGGTATATTTACATCTTTATTCTTTATGTATTTCCCTATTTCTCTTCAATATAATGTTTAGTTTTTTATAGACTTTGCTTACAGCTTTAAAATTATGATTTTTAATTGTTATATTATGCTGTTGTGTGGAACCTGCAGCTCGGACTTTTTTCCAAACTTTCCGTGAAGATCATGAACTTATGCATTTGAGGGACTTGCAGAAATTGGAAGGCATTCTTTCTCCCTCACATTTGGAGGTTGTCTAATTTCTTATCTGTGTCTTCCACGTTTCTGTTTTGCCGGAAAACCAAAAAATTTAAAATACTGATTATCTTTTCATTGCTGTCTGATTGCTTTTCAGGAAATGGAACTAGCTCGTTCTTTGCGGCAGAACAAAGTTAAAATAAAAATATGTCAGGTGCCATTCTTCTTCATTTTCAAAATTTGTGTCATCAAGTTTTGCTGTTCTGTAGTTTGGTAAGGATTAGGTAATTTTGATCATCTAAGTTCTATTAAATGAGTTGCATATGCACATATGATGACATATAGAGACATGTATATGGCATAGAAAAAAATACACCCAGTGTTGTTTCATGTTAGTTCTGCCTATTGGAACACTTAAAGGAGTTCCCATCCATATTGTTCACCTACTTTCCTCTTGTCAGATTAAATCTCTCGCATACCTATGTTTGTGATGCATATTATTTATGTCCTAGCATAGATAGGAACCTTTGTTTCATGTATATGCCTACTTCACTGTCATTTGTGTTGGTTGTAGTTGATGCTGTATGGAATTTTACAATAACTCATTTTTGTATTTGTTTCTCAACCTTTGTTGCTACCAATGTTTAAAATGCTGTCTATACCAGTTGGTACAGGCAATATTTACCAATTTGACATCCAATTGGGACACATACCATGCGATTTTGTTCGTTTTGATAGTTATATCGCCCGGGAAGCTCACCCTACCGGATTTACCGGAAGGTAAGAAAACGGGTATTAGGTGGTAAGCCTATGGCTCGGTACCTTTAAAAAAACAATTTTTTGTTCTTTCTCTTTCTTATTTCTTTCCTTTTGTCTTTCTTCTCTGCCTCCTCACAATTCTCTGTCTACTTCTTTCTCTTTGTCTCTTTCTCGTTGCCTCCTTCACACCACGTCGCTG
The DNA here is from genome assembly GCA_001649415.1 of Musa itinerans. Lineage (NCBI taxonomy): Eukaryota > Viridiplantae > Streptophyta > Magnoliopsida > Zingiberales > Musaceae > Musa > Musa itinerans. Next base: position 520,156 of record LVTN01000108.1, on the reverse strand, counting down.
TTGCATCATCACCTCCTCCTCCTCCGCCTTCTTTCTTCCTCTTACTCCTCTACTCTTCTTTGGCTGGATCTGTTATTGTTTGGCACAAGAGTGTATACCAACACATGGTATATGGTATGCCCAATTGTACTTGTAGCATACTGGTCCGGCCAAGTACCAGACCAAGATTTGAAACCCTAGTTGCTGCCACATAAGATTGTTATGTATGTTGGCTGGCATGATTGGCTGTAGACAATAACAGAAGTGTAAGGTTAAAATATGTTAATTCTGCAGTTTTACTGATGTTTTTTATAGTTCTTAACCCAAGTATCTGGGAAAGAAGTGGCCATCCATATTATTTTCTTTTAGATTCTTGATTGTTTCTGTCCTTTAAGTGTAGTGAATGAACTTGTTATCACTAACTTACAGTGATTTTATGCCAGTGTTGTAGGATATCTGACCACTAAACATTTTCTTTTGTACTTTTATTGCTTGATCAAAGGTACTTTCTGTTATGCCTAAGTCATTCATGTTTTTGCATACTGTACTAATTTTAACTCGCAACAGTGGGATATTAATAACTCATTGTCTTGACAATTCATACAGTGGTTTAATAGTATGTTGGTTTACCTATATTTCAGTTTAGACCAATTAATTGCATTATATGAATGGATTGCATGCCATAAACAAATAACTCTAGGCCATAGTTTTTTTGGCTACTCCAGTTTAAAATAAAAGAAAAATAACCTTTGTTAGATGATCCCTTGATCTATTAGAGATTCATGATTTAGAGTGATATATGCTTGATTATTTTGATTCGTAGAGTAAGGTTCAATCCCAGAAAAAGGGTCAATGAATCAGGGAAGTAAAGCTTTAAAATTTACAGGGGACACAAATGTGTATGACAGGTTCCAAGAAAATCTGCCTGTGCCACATTATGCCCACTTGTAAAATAGATAAACATATTAGGGAGTCTATTCATTATATACAAAACTGCAGTTTCACTATTCATTGTTCATACTTCAATCATCATGTTATGTGATTAAATGACAAGGTGTTCTGTACATTATAAAAATAGCACCAACATTGTTAATGTTCTGGAATGGCTTTTTTTTATATGGTTTTTTATTACAGGCCGCTTAGTTCAATTGTCATTTGACCAGTCAGCTTGGGTAAACCTGTGTTTACTTGTAGCTATGTTTTTGAAATACTCCTCTTGTTTTCCAGGTCATTCTAATTTGCAGCAATGAAATAATATATCTTATTTTGAGTATGCAACAGCATAGGTGTTAATTGGCTTGACGGGAGCTGTTCTCTTTGTTTTTTTTGAATGTAGTATGCGTACGACCTCCTCCTTCAGTACCTTCAGAAGACACAGTCTCTTACCATTCTTGGGATAATCAATGAGCGTATCAATTTTGAAGGTACTGATTCTGTTGATTATCAACACATACATCTTTAAATGTGTATACGCACAAAGAAAGAATCTGCAACATGTTTCATGGATGCTATTTTTCAACCTGTTTCTTTTATGTTGTGATTTTCTAATTGGGCCTCTTCAATTGCAATTTGTCAGTCTCCCCTGGACAGCCCATCTCAATTTCTGATGACATGGAGGTTGTAGCTCTAGTCGGAAGTAGTCATGATCTAGCTAAACAGATAAATCAGAAGGAAGTTCGTTGGGGGGTGAGTTTTATATTTGTTTTTTACGTTTTCTCCTATTTGCATATGATACTTAAATTGGATATTTTCCCCTTCTCCAACGGTATATTGTTAACTGGTACCTGCAATTATGTATTCCGTGCTCAGTTTGTGACTTCTTGGAGCCTGGATTCTAGGTGGCATAAATGATATTTTAGTATCCTTTAGATATTATTTGGCATAATTGAGATTTTGAATAGATTTGAGAAACTTGGACATGATAAGATGGAGTAGCTTTACAATTGTCTTATTTGATTGTGAATCTATTAGTAACAAGTTGTCTCTGTATTCTGTTACGCTGCAAATAATGAAAAGGAAGATGCTTTAGGGCTGAATAATTTGAGCTAGTCTATCATTAATTTGATTTGCCATTTTTTGAATATTTCTTCAATATAGCATAGGAGATTTGGTTCAAGTTTCAGAAACAACCTCTTCTTAAATATAGAGGTAAAGCTGCGGGGAGATCTCGGATTAGTGGGACTAGTGATTTAAATACGCCTCGCCCGAGCGCCTCGTGTGTGGACCATGTGGCGTGCTTCAATGAGGCGCCGCCTGGGTGCTCGCCTGAACCCAGGTGCCGAGCGCTTTGGGTGAGCGCCTGGTTCAAATAAGCCAACCAAATCAGACTTTTAAGTCTGGTTCGGTTCAATAACGTAGTTTCTTACCCTCAAAAGCCACCCTTCACGTCTGTGCGACCCCGAGCCAACCCTAGCTTTGCTTCTGCCTCCGCCGTAGACGCAGTGGACCGAGTCTTCCTCTGTGGTCAACGGACGGGTCCAACGGTCTAGCATGAGCCTGTAGCTTCCTTCCGCCGCCACTCTGTGTGCAGTTCTTTCCACTATCAAGGGAAAGGACCACAAGTTCCTCCGCCACTAACGGACGCCCTCTGGAGCTTCTGCTGCTGCCATTGCTACTGTTTGCAGCTTCTGCCGCTGCTGCCGTTCGCAGCGCTGCGGCGGTTGTCTTAAACTAATCCTCTGCCATCGCTGCTGCCAGCTTCTCACGTTGCCTTCTCACCATTGTTGCTACCACTTTCCATCGGTTTCTATTGTTAGTGACCCTTTTATCCTCCTCTGTTATTGTTACCAGTTCTTTTCTACCCTTCTAGCTACTATTAACAGTAAGTAATATATTGTTAACAATATATTTTTAATTTAATGTCATTTTTTATTTAAATAATTATATATTTTTTAACTATATTATATATATTTTATATTTTAATATTTTAGAGCGCCTTGCTTCGCTCGGGCGAGTGCCTAGCGCTTCAGGTGTTTTGGGACCTTGGCGCCTAGTGCTTTTTAAATCACTGGGTGGGACCTCGTGCAATGAGTTGTCCTTTTTAAGATATGATGAATGATTAATTTAGCATAATTAGATATGGTGATGATAAGTTCAGATGCAAATGGACTAAGAAGCACTGTAAGAGAACTGTGGATGCCTGGGAAGTGGATGTTGGATAGTTTCAATTTTCAAAGACTTCCAAATGGCTGCAGTCATATAAATACTAGCTTTCAGCTACCACTGTCTATGTTAAAAGTACCAGTGATTTTCTATGCATACAAAAAAAGTACCAGCGATTTTCTATCATTTGTTTCTTTTCCAAATCTAATCCCATGACATCTAGACTTACTTTTTCTATTTCTTTTTTCCCTTGGTTGATGTATTATGATGATCACCATGCTGACGCTATGCCTGTGAATTGCAGACCTAGAAATTTACTTGTCTGTTTTGCTGATTCTAGGCTCTTGACTCTTTGTAGATCGTGCTTCCAGCATGCTATATGAGAAGTTATTAAACTATTGGTGCCTGGGCGCCTTAAATTAGCAAGAAACTGGGAACTGATACTAATTTTCTTTTAATACCATAGTCACTAGTCACCGAGTATTTTTTTCCTGGTGCTGGATTTGGTGTAAGTTTTTGTGGTATCTTTAGAAAGTTTTAGCTACATTCACTATTATGTGTCCAAGACAATGCATTCTGTTCTATGTTTTTTTGTTCTCAGTTGTATTTTGCAAACATTTCTATCTAATAGGTGCTTGCTACAGTTGCTTGAAGATTCAGTTGAAGATCGCCTGGAGAGGGCAAATTCAGATTCTGAAAAGGCTGAGGCTGAAAATAAGGAGCTTGACCCAGAAGATAACAAGGCAAGTTCTTAGCTATAACAATCCATTACCATGATATTATTCAGATATGGAACTGCACTTAAATTGATGATGTGTATTGTATATACATTTCTTTGCAAATAAAGGTCCATTGGCTGTACCCTATAAATTTAATTGTCATGGTTGAATCTTATAATAGTTGTCCTAAGTGTTCTTTATGAGTGGTGGTTTCATAAGTCAAATCTCTTAAGTTGGAGATTTTCCTGATCCTTATACTTTTTTCCCTTTTAATTGTCTTTCAAAAGTTTCACCAAGCATCACTGATTTACTGAGTTGTGTTTGAGGAGCATCTGTAACAAATAATTTTTAGAACAGCTCTGAAGTACCCATGTGTAATGTATATGATTCCTTGGTAATTTGCAAGTAATAGCTAACAAGTAAAGAGAGTTGTTGACACGTGTAGAATGATTTACAATGAAAAGTTGAAGTGAGCATGATACGTGTGTAGAAATTTCCTGCCTTGAATTTTTGAAATAAGGCTCAGAGAAATGTTTAGTAATCTTCACTAATTATGCTGATGGAATTAATTAGGTCATAATCATCTCAATGTTTTTGTTTACACCTCATGATACATTTTACAATTATTAGTCGTTGCAGTTCTTTTTCAGTTAATTAGGTCATAATAATCTTGACATTTTTGTATACACCTCATGATGCATTTCACAATTATTTACTCATTGCAGTTCTTTTCAGTTGTCATTGAAACCTACTGTTGATTTTAGGATTTAAGTTATTTAACATTAAAATCAACATGATGATATTTTTCACATGTCTTTTAACCTCAGTTATCTTTTTCTTAAGAAACCATGATGTCGTATCTATTTGGGGTTGGCTACATTGTTTTTTCTCAGGGATCCTATCCTAAATACTAGGGTATTGAGTTTGCCATTGGTTTGTGAAACTCTTATATGAGCTCCTCCATCTATCAACAAACAACATGATCATACTAATCTTGTTAATCCATTTAAAATTAGCGAGTGTGAATTTGATTATGCATATACTGTGTTGTTGTTCCTGTAGAAATCTTTATCATTCTAAATTTTTTTCCATCAGAAGAGGTCTGTGGATGGAGGAAAGCAAGCTGCTCCTGTGAAGAAGCTGAAAAAGGACAAGCTTGTAGGTGCGACGGGGAAAAATGTTCGCTCGGAGACAAGCACTGCCCCTGTGGCCCCTCGAGTAAAACCAGAGCTAACTTTGCCCATAATGTAATAACATATTTCTTTCTAATCTAATTTCTGCTCTCTTTTTATGTGCTTCCTATTAATTGCATATTGTGATGTGTTGCTGATAGACTAATATTTTTTTGTTTATTCATTTCTGATATTGTTTTATGAGAAGTTCAAAATTTTCCATTATCTAGTACAGAATGGAACATGTTATAATATTAGAGAATGTGCTATAGTAAAATAATCATGCTTGATGGTTTGTTCTAGTTAAAATCATTTGGTAAATGTTAACTTTACTGTTGTTCATGCTCTTTATCATAATGCAAAACTTTATGGAGATCCTGATTTGAAATTAGGACTTTCGAATTCCTTCTACAATTATGACATGCTTAACCATGTACATGACGATTCGGCTACAGTGGAACAGTTCTATCTTCTATATTTTTATTTTTATTTTTCTCATATTCTAAATGTAAATATGTTGAGCAAGACTGAGAGTTGTTTAGTGTCTTTAGAGATTCAATTTCTTGACTAATGTGTATGACATTCTGTCTTATGATTTTTTGGTTGACTGTACATGCATGGTAGGGCATTCTAGTTGGTGATCTCTAAAATTAATGCAGTGCAATCTGGTTAGGTTTGCTCCATTTGTCAGTGTTATGCACTGATATATTCTGAACATATATCAGTGCATATATGTTCTGAACATTAGTCAAGTATATAGGAAAGAGATCCCAAATATTCTGTACATGATATATTATTGGATGTGTTTTCTTGTTTGCATAGAAAAGATGTAACACATCTATCAGAGGACAATCAACTAGAAAAAACATATCTAATGAGCTCCTTCCTCTGGTATGCAACTTATGATGCATTCAGATTGAACAATGTTCCACCTATATGAGGTCAGCCACATGGATCTTTGCCGCCATTGAGCTCAAGATGACAATGCTTAAAAGAACAAATAAATTGAAGGTTAAATCCTATGATTGAGTGGTCAGGCACAAAGAATGGTCTTAAAGCAGATTAAAGTAGTGTTTGTAATCTGTGATTTAAAAGCTTTGGCCTTTAAGTTGTTCTCCATAATGTATCATGAAGAGATATTGAAATGTAAATTTTGGCCATATTTTTTCATGACAGACCATGTGCCTTAACCTAACTCACTTATGCTTTGAAGTGACCACTTCATGCCTGTGACTCTCTAATTATAATCATCAGATGACTCTTTTCATATTGAAAGTTTACTATTCCATTTTTGTCATCATGGTTAAATCTTTTCCTGGTTAAAATGTGGTCTTCTTTAGGGCATAACTGAATATCAAGACATTTCCAATGGATGTTTATATAATTTTACAACCAGACATAAAATTGGCTTTGGCCATCTAAGCTGATGCCAATTATCCATCTACATATGTTTTGGTAAGAGCATCTTTTTAAACCTTAAACACTACTTGGTAGGTAGAAGAATCTGTTGTATTGGTTGCAACCTCATACAGGAGATTCTTGAGTCTAAAATGGGGAAGGACAATGCTACGGGAAGCACTATTCCCGTACCCTGTTCAGTTATAGGAGCAGTTTTGTTTAAGTTGCCCAAGTCATAGACAATGTACTGAATGTACAATTATGGTCAATTATTATATTTTTATATTGGTCAGTACTGTGAAGGGTCTAAAGCTTTCATGTTCTTTAATGTCTTCTTTGCCCGAATTATCTTTACAAGGACCTATTGACATTACTTATATTGTTAAATAAGTAAAGATATTTGAAAAATGATGCTGAAATGCTTGTTATCTTTGTTTCTACTATTTGAAAAATGATGCTGAAAAGTGTGACCACTAAACATGTTTCTAAAAGCCAAAAAAACAATAAACCCAATAAAGACTGTACACTGTCTTATTGTCCAAATCACCAAAAACATCAATAATCCTAAGCTATTTTTGCACTTCATAGGTTCTAATAAGTTGTTTTCAAGTTCTATCTCCGGTTCAGTTCTCTTTTTATCCACTGTATGGATAGTAACTTGCCACAACTGGTTATTAACTTTTATAGGTAGTTGCTAATAAAGGTTTATCTTATTCACTATGCCAGGCCCATGGAAGTAGAAAAAGCAATTCTGGAGGATCTACGTAATCGTGTGCAATTGAGTTGCTCGGCGCTGCCATCCATATGCTTCTATACTTTCATCAACACACATAACGGGTAAGAGTGTAAAAAGTTCCCATATGCCGTGTAACGTTAGGCTTTCTAGAGCAATTCTTGCTTGCAATTGTAACTTGATTTTTTTCCGTTGAATGTTTGCCAGATTAAATTGTTCAGCTATATCCCAAGATGGGTCATTGGTTGCTGGTGGATTTTCTGATTCATCTCTGAAGGTTGTATTTGTCTATTAAATGTCACTTTTTTTCAATATTATTATTTCTTATTAAAAAATCAATATACATTTTGCATAGAATATAAACTTTGAAATAGTTTTCTCATACTTATTGTCTTTAATTTCTGTAGGTGTGGGACATGTCAAAGATTGGCCAATCAGCTAAACCTGTTAGTATCACTCTGTGTTGTTATAAAGAACAATGTAATATGCCTGTTGCCTACATTCCCATAGAAATTTATATGAATGATAATGATATTAATTAAAATTTGTTTCAGGTAATAAGAAATGCTTTCTTTTTCTTTGTTGAAAAAAATCTGGAAATATATGAGCTAAAGTTCTTATTAATTCCATGCAATTACTATGCAGAATGAAGTTTATCGCATATGCAATGAAGAAAGGACTTGTTCTATTGTTGTCTATCATGTAGTCGATGCTTTTGGTGATATGGGCTAAGCCTAAACTAATTGTAACAACTACTTAATTCTTAAAAGGTTATTTAAACATCAATCCCAACCATTGGGTGTCTTTTAGCACTCAATATAAGATGATTCGTCTGTTGTCATCATTGTATAGATTATTGCATAGAACTTCCTGAGGTCAGTGAAGGCTTTCTGAAATATGTTGAGCCCAGGGATGCCATATCAAACCATGCATGCCTTGCAAACCAGATCTTGATTGTTTTGAGTCAGACAAACTGGGCCAGCTGGCTTGTTGTGCCATGCTTATGGCAAGCATATATTTTCTCTTGTAAAGGTCAACATTTGCAAGCCAAACAAATCAGATATCTTTTTCTTCCCAATAAATTTGGTTATGACCTACCAACTTGATGTGACCTGTTTCATTTGTTGTACAGAATGGTTCCTTGTTCGGGAACCTTAATCCACTACTGGAACTGATTAGGATTTTTACAATCTTTTGATAGTTGTACTACCACACCTAGCCCAACCTGACTTGATCTGCTGCCAACCAAAACTAAGCAACATGGAAGAAATCTTTCTACATGCTTGTACACAGGATTTTTATGGAACATATCTGACATGCTATACATGTGGAAATTTTCTTTGTTGTTTATCTTTCCACTGTGTTGAATGGTGAATTTTGAATAATTGAACATAATTTATTTTCAATTTCATATGTGCATAAGTCTAACAGATGCATCATGTTCAAATTAGTTTCAATCAGTCTATTCCTGCCTTGATTAAACAAGAAGGCCATGTTGGTTATACTTTAGCTGCTTTCTTAAAATGGAAAATTCTCATTTATTGTAAAGCAACTCTATTGAATTTGCAGGGAGAAAATGATTCCATTCCAAGTGAGCATTTTTTGGGAACAGAGGATGAAGGGTCCTATACGTTATTTCATGGTCACTCTGGTCCTATATATTCAGCTACCTTTAGTCCTCTTGGAGATTTTCTGTTGTCTTCCTCATCAGATTCCACCAGTAAGTTATCTTTGTAATGTTAATTATCTTTTAATCATTCTGGTGTTTCTTGTTTGTGACATCTGGTGCTCTTATTGTCTTGCTGCAGTTCGATTATGGAGCACCAATCTGAATGCAAATCTTGTCTGCTTCAAAGGGCATAATTACCCTGTATGGGATGTGCAAGTAAGAACAATAAATATGTTGTTGTTGTTCTGATTACTATTATTATACTCACTATTATTGTTAGTGTGTGTGCACATACTTGTTAAGAAAAAGGTAGATTTTGTTATTCTCAAGATATTTGTTCAATTTTACATTTATTATTTAAAAATGTTATTATTATGCCATTTTCAATTGCATTTATTTTGGCAAACAACATAATGGAGCATGCTAAGTAGACCTTTTCCGGTTGTATGAATTATAAGAAACAGATGCAAATTGATAGGGTGACAAATATTTTGCAATGTCTAACACATGAATAGAATCCCCAATAAATAATTGTTTTTGGAAATGTCTTCACATCACACTAACATTTATTTTCTCTTGTCAATTTGTTGGTAAAATGTAATAAAATAGATTGCTGATATATGGTAATGTTATCGCAATAACACATCCTGCATACTGTGTTAGAATGTTGCTTGTGAACAACATGGTCTGCATGAACAAAGAGATTATTAGATGGACGAGGGATATCAAATTCTCCATATTCATAGCCATTATTTGTGCCCCTGGTAGTATGTCAACATTGATTTCTTGTGTGCTTGGGTTATTTTAGGCCGAACAATATGGCTTTGAATCTTCTTTGGTTTGTCTTGAAGTTGAAAATCAAATGTGAAACAGTCTGTGCATCAGCATCATATCTTTTTCAGTGAAATCCATGCTTTCAAGATGAAGCAGATCATTGGCCGATGCCAATTTTTTTGTGTCCAATACTGAGATCTTTGGAGGCTATCACTTGTCTGTGGAATCTGTATAGCCATGTCTTATCTTTGCCATCCCCTTCTACCTATTATCGACTATAACTTGTAACATTACACATTAATTAGCAAAAGTTTCACCTAGATCAGTCAAGTTTTTATCATAATTTCAGGAAATTGATGATGAAAAACTTTTAATGTGGTTTTGAGCTTTCCAATAATTACTAAAGGTAAATCTGAGGGAAGCAATAAGACATAACATGACTGTTCTCATAAGTACCTAGATTTAGGTAGAGCTCAATGGTGGAATAAAATTTTAACTAGTTGAACTCAGCAGGTAGTTAAGCCTTTTTTTGTGACAATAATAATGCCTAGTATGACAAGTGCTATGCAATTAGATAGAGATTCCTATCAGTTAGCGTGATTGGACATACACTTCTAGCTGCAAACTGCCACAGGTTGGTTGTATAGTACAAGTGAGAAATAGGGAAGGTAAGAAAATGAGGAGTACAAGGAGGAAACAGAAAGAAATAAATGGGAATAGAGACATTAAAAAGTGGGTTTTGGAGCCCAAGGAATTTTCTCTTTTGGGTATTGCAATAAATATGATCACAGATACAATTGTCTTGTAGGAGCTATTCCTAAATAGACAGATACCAGCCCCCTAAACTTGATTAGAACTCTTTAAGATATGAGATGAAAACCTGGTAGGCAGTCTGCTTTCTTTTAGTAAACTACTTTATTACAAGAAATGTCTCTAATTGGAAAACTGGCTCAAATAAGAAGTAGCTGAATTAGGCTCAAGCTTTCAAAATTGTAATATACTTGGCTCTCTTTACAACAAACAAAAATTTCTTAAATTATCTTATCGAATTTTAGGAAATTAGAGATATGATGTAGACTTAATGTAACTTGTATCTAGACACCATGGACTCATTTAAATCAAGTCAACAAATCCCTTGCTGTATTAACTTTTTCTCTATGTGCTTATGATGTCTTTATTTTAGGTGCATAGACACCATTCCCATTTTTAAACTGTTGGTACCTCCTCTTTAGTGAATTGACTAACCAACTTATCATTGCATCAAGATTGACTTTGCAAGTGGTGGTTGCCAATAGGACTGAGTCAAACCTGTTTAGTAGCTTAATACACAACAGGCCTTTGTAATTAGTTGCAACTTGCACAGGTCTAATTGGAAAACATGAATTTAGGGTTAGTGTCCTTTGATTTTTTTGCAAATTGGATCCTGAGTCACATACATTTTTTCGATCAGATCATTGAGGTGGCCTTTCCATCACATAAGCTTTGGGTTCAACATAAAATTGGGGTTAGTGTCTTTGATCTTTTTGCAAATTGAATAGTAATCACATCCTTTTCTTCAATCAGATCGTTGAGGTGGCCTTTTCATCACATAGGCTTTGAGTTTATTCATTCATAATATTTTCTCTTTTTGGTTCCATCTGGGTTCGTCATCTCCAGTCAGATGCTTTTGTTTCATGAGATGAGTGGATCTATTACTACTTGCAAGCATCAGCTTCTGCTGTAGCATCTGACTCAAATAGAAATAGTATGGAAGATACTGGTGTCTTGTAAAAGGAAGTGTGAAAATGTGGGAAAAGGGTAGAGAATATTGAATGGGGATTTGTTGCTATAAGTTTAATTTGTTTCAAGCCTATTCCTTATCTCTCTTCCAAGGGAGTTGTTAAGGGGATCTGCCAATGTTCTTTTGGAACAATATTAGAACAATTGTTCTCAGAGATATAACAATGAGACTGCTGTGTAAGAGGATTACTAGCATTTTGTGATCCTTTTTATGGTAGAAAATATGGCAGATTATATCTGATCTCTTGTTTGACTAGAATAGCCTTTATAAGATACAATGAAGCTGTAGATTCCAACTAGCTCTTTAGGCTATAAATTAATATGTAACAGGTTGCTGCCCTATCATTTTGGAAAGACTATCTTAACAGGTTGCTATAGATTGATATTTATAAAGAGTCTAGTGCTAGCCTATCTTCTTTGTTTATGTAAGGGTTGATTTTTGCTTGGAGTTTCTTATTGATTTTACCTGATCTTTATCTATGTTTTAGTTCATGTTTGTTGGGAGAAATTTTTTCTGTTAATATAAACTCATTTATATCTCCTTTGTTCTTTATAGTGCTCTAACTAATTGTTGCTTGATGGTACTGTGTCCTGGCTGCTCTCTTGAAGTCCTTACGGGAGAGCATCCAACTCCACTTAGATACATTGTCTTTTTATCCCTTTGTGTCTTGTGTACTATATAGTTGCCTTGTACGAGACCGTATCATGTTACAATATTTTTATGGTGCAGTTTAGCCCTGTCGGCCACTATTTTGCTAGTTCTTCACATGATCGGACTGCTAGGATTTGGTCCATGGACAGAATCCAACCTCTAAGAATAATGGCTGGACATCTTTCTGATGTTGATGTAAGTATATAAGCAAATGTAATAATGTTTATATGTAGAAATCATCAGTGTGATTGTAGTTTGTGAGTGTGTTCATAAATGTATGACTAGTTCAGTAGTTGAACTGATGCAACTAAATGATTGGCTAAATTGCAAAGGTTTATAAAACATCACTGTTTTTGTTTGATTGACTAAATTGAGTAGTCTTTGGACATCACTTTCATGTTGATATGTTCCCTTTTTGTTTAATTGCTTGTTAGGATCCTACGTTATTTTGAAAGTTGCCTGGTATTGACTGGTCAAATTTCATCAACTGAAATAACTGCAGGGCTATCTGTTTAGGCCACGTCTGATGTCAATGAGATATGTTACAGTAAATCAATTCATGAATAATGATCTTGTAAATACATTTATGTCGATACTTTTTTTATACAGTAATCAATGCAAATTGTTAGCTCTCCAGTTTTGCCTAGAACATGCGAGATATATGCTCATGATTTTTTTTGTTTACCTGGTTATGTGCAGTTTAAATCATGGCTTCCTATCTGTAATGATAACCAAGTTCTCATTAAGCTGCTTAAAACAAAGCTTTGGCATTTGCTAGATTATTGCTTGCTTTCCATCATTGATCTTCCTTTCATGGGACACTTGCTGTCCTTGTCTTATGTTTCATGTCTTCCTTATTTTTGTCTGTGTTGTGTGCATTATTCTTAATAGGTTGTTTAATAGTTATTCATGTGTGTGCTTCAGTGTGTGCAATGGCATGCCAATTGCAATTATGTTGCAACTGGTTCTAGTGACAAAACTGTCAGATTATGGGATGTACAAAGTGGGGAATGTGTACGCATTTTTATTGGTCATAGGAGCACAGTTTTGTCATTGGCAATGTCTCCTGATGGGCGATTTATGGCTTCTGGTGATGAAGACGGTACCATCATGATGTGGGACCTCTCAAGTGGTCGTTGTATTTCACCATTGATGGGGCACAGCTCGTGTGTCTGGACACTTGCTTTCAGGTGATCTATGCTTCTTTTGTTTTTTTCAGAGTGGAAAAACAAATTAACCTGATTAGAATTCTTGAGAGTCAGGAAAGTACACTGATAGGCCTGGTGTTTTTTAAATGCTACAAACATATACTTTCATCTGATGATGGCCTTGGAGGCATTTATAGTAATTAGTCTTCCATGATGCAGTCGTGAAGGATCACTGCTTGCTTCTGGTGCAGCTGATTGTACAGTGAAATTATGGGATGTCACTACCAGCATGAAGGGACAAAAGATAGAGGAGAGGTATGTTCAGTTCCATCTTGTTCTATCTGGGTAATTTGATTTCAAAAAATTGACCGAAACCTTGTAAAAAATTCTGTCCAGCAAACCTAGCAGCATTAATCGGCTGAGACTATTGAAAGCTCTCCCTACCAAATCCACACCTGTATATACATTGCAGGTAATATCTTTTGTGTATGCTGTCTTGCTTTATTCTGTATACTGATGGTCCTGTACCTCTTTGGTAGTTTTCAAGGAGGAATCTTTTGTTTGCTGCTGGAGCACTTTCAAAGTGCTAATGGAAATGCTGTTTGAGTTGCATATGACATGGATATATGAAAGATCTTAAGCTTAATGCAGTCAATTAAATTTTACATATGCATTGTCTTTTCTTCGTGAGTTAGGTGAGCTTTCCTTTCTGCAGTCTTTGTTTATTTTTTTTCCTTTACTGCAGTCTTAATGCAGTTAATTTAACTCTCACTTTCTACAAAAATTTTGTTCTTGGTGGTATGGGTCAGAATCTGCACCGCTAGAAGTGAATATTTCTGATGGGAGAAAGAAACTGGAGCAGCCTGCTATCCAGCAGTCGATGTCGAGCTTCAAGTTGGCTGTTCTTGAAAAATGTGGTACTGATCGATGCATACAGCATATGTAGGTGATGGGAGCACTGCCTGGGAGCGCTGCCATTGTTTGTTTGAAACACTCAGACAGCTGAATCTAATATGGACAGGAATTTTTGTTTAAGCCTTGAAATTGTTAACAGATCAGGGTTCTTAAAATTTGATTTGTGTCCCTTTCAATTGTTTCTGAAGCTGAGCTTTCACATATATGAATGCTAATTTAGATTCTTTCATAGATCCAAATAAATCTATATGAATTAACTGTAACGGTATGAAAATATTTATCTAATTTTTAAATTTAAAATTATTTTATATTTTTTTATCATAATTTTTTTTAACAAATTTAATTATAGATATTTTTATAACTCCTTTCATTTCAATTTGTGAAAGTAATTTCATACTAGTATGTCATAATTTTCTATCACAAAATCATGTATTATTATTCAAAATAAAAAAATAAATTATATTATAAAAATCATTAAGATCAATAGTATAAATATTATAATTTCTTAAAATTATCATAGATTTATATTTCGTATTTATATGATTGGCTTGCTGGGCACCTATGATTAACAATCTCCCACTTGATCTAAAGTCAATCACCTATGTGTATGATCCTCATCAGACCCTTGTGACGTCTAAAGACAATTTGAGATAACGACTTTGTTAGTGAATCTGTAATGTTATATTCGGATAGAACTCTTTCCACTCCTACATCTCTACAGGTCATGATCTCTTTGATTAAGATGAACATTCTCATAATACTTCTGATGAGACCTGAGTTCCTTCACTTGATTAAGAGGAAATCGTCTCTTTGCTACTCGACACGACTCCCAGATCTATGATGAACTTCATCCATACTCCATCATTTGTTGCCTCTACTGCAGCAATGTACTCCGCCTCTGTGGTTGAGTCAGTAGTAGTATCTTCCTTGGAACTCTTACAGTACACTGCTCCTCCATTCAAGGTGTACACATACCCCGAATTCGACTTGCTATCATCGACATCAGACTGAAATCTTAAGTCCGTGTAGCCTTCAACCCTAAGGCTACTACCTCCATATACTAGTAAAAGATCCTTAGTCCTTCTTAAGTACTTAAGGATACACTTTACTGCTTTCTAGTGCTCCAAGCCTGAATCTGCCTGAAACCTGCTCGTGACGCTCAGAGTATGCACCATATCAGGCCTAGTACATAGCATGACATACATGATAGACCTTATTGCTTATGCATAGTGTATCCTATCCATGTTTGCCCTTTCTTCAGGAGTCTTTGGGGACATACTCCTAGAAAGCGATATCTCATGTCTCATCGGTATGAGACCTCTTGGAATTTTCCATGCCAAACCTTTTGACAATGGTGTCTAGGTACCTGGACTGAGACAAGCCAAGTATCCTCTTGGATCTATCTCTATAGATCTGAATCCTTAAGATATAGGATGCTTCCCTTAAGTCCTTCATGGAGAAGTGTCTAGATAACCAAGTATTTACTGTGGATAACACTCCTACATCATTCCCAATTATTAGGATGTCATCCACATATAACACCAAGAAAGTGATAGCACTCTCACTTACCTTCCTGTACACACAAGGCTCATCTTCATTCTTAACGAACTCATAAGATTTGATTGCCTCATCAAATCTTATGTTCCAACTTCGAAAAGCTTGCTTTAGTCCATAGATGGATCTAAGCAACCTGCACACCTTAGTTGGGCAGTCCTTGGATACAAATCTCTCAGGTTGTATCATATACACCTCCTCGAGGTTACCATTGAGGAATACAATTTTCACATCCATCTGCTAGATCTCATAATCATAGTGTGCTGCAATAGCCAATAGAATTCTGACGATACCCCTTAGCCACTAGCATTGCTTTATAGGTCTCTACCTTTCCATCCACTCCGTTCTTTTTTTTAAATATCCACTTGCAACCGATTGATACAATACCCTCAAACGCATCAACTAGGTTCCAAACCTTGTTGGCATAAATAGAATTTATCTCAGAATTTATGGTTTCTTGCCATTTCCTGGAGTCTATACTCATAATAGCCTCCTCATAGGTCTGAGGATCAATATCCTCAACATCCTCTCCTCTAATATGTCCTACATATCTCTCAGGAGGATGAGATACTCTATTGGACCTACGTAAAGTTGAAACTTGTGTATTAGGTATATGAATAGACTCGGGCTGTAGAGTGGTGCTTGAGCTAGGTTCTCCAATCTCGCTCAACTCTATCATGCTCCCACTGTCTCCGCCAAGAATGTATTCCCTCTCAAGGAACATCGCTCTCTTGGCTACAAAGACTTTTCGATCCTCGATATGATAGAAATAATACCCACAAGTTTCCTTGGGGTATCACACGAACTTGCACCGCTCCGTCCTTGATTCTAACTTATCGGGGTTGTGTCTTTAAACATGGGTAGGGCAGCCCCAAATCGTAACAATCTTAAGATCGAGCTTTTTCCCTTTCCATATCTCATATGATGTAGACACTACTGACTTAGTTGGAACTCTGTTCAAAAGGTAAGTTGTGATCTCTAGGGCATATCTCTAGAATGAGATGGGTAGGTCAGCGAAACTCATTATGAACCATACCATGTCTAACAACATACGATTCCTCATTTCAGATACACTATTGAGTTGAGGTGTATAAAGAGGTGTCCATTGGGATAGAATCTCATGGTCCTTGAGGAACTGGATAAATTCTGTACTTAAGTACTCACCTCCTCGATTTGATTGAAGAGACTTGATACTCATTCCAGTCTAGTTCTCCACTTCATTCTTATACTCTTTGAATTTCTCAAAGGCCTCGGACTTGTACTTCATTAAGTACACATGTCTATACCTTGAGAAATCATCAATAAAGGTAATAAAGTAGAAGTAACCACCACATACATCAATATGTATGAGTTCCAACAGCTCAGTGGCTCTCTCTCTAGTTCCACTAAATGAAGAGTTGGTCAGTTTTCCACGAAGGCAAAGCTCGCCAGTTGCATGTGACTCATAGTCGAATGGATCTAGATATCCATCCTTTAGCAACTTTTGAATCCTTCCCTCATGGATGTGACATAGCCTATAATGTCATAGGTATGTACTATTCATCTCATCTCATTTCCTCTTAGACACACTTACATTCATAATATGTGGAGTGGTGTCTAGCATAAATAAAACATTATGCAATATTCCTCTCGCCAATTTCCTCGGCTTTGCCAGAATCTACAACAAATTACAGATGTGATAAGCAATACTGGTATCCAATACTAATGCACTATCATAAAAATCTAACAACTGAAGACTGATCATGAATGTACCTAAAGCTTCTCCAAGCTTGTAGTTCCTATTCCAGTGCCCATCTTTGCCGCAGTGGAAGCACTGACCTTTGTCCTTTGTCATGTCTTTCTTTGCAACATTTGCTTTACCTGTCTGCCCTTGCCCTTGCTATTCTTAAGGAACTTTTCTGTTTTCCTTTTCTTTCTGATCTTACTTTTCTTTCTGATCTTACAAGTGTAGAAAACTGACTTCTCTTTCTTGATAATGCTCTCTACCTCCCTGAACATATTAAGGAGCTCTGAGAGAGTCTCCTCAAGCTTGTTCATATTAAAATTCATTATGAACTATGAAAAGAAATATGATAGGGACTGAAGCACAATGTCCACACACAAGTTATCCTCTAAGACCATTCATAGACCTGTGAGTTTCTCTATCCACTCAATCATCTTTAGGATATGGTTCTGAACCGATATCCCCTCAGTCATCTTAGCACGGAAGAAGCTCTTGGATATCTCATATCGCTGAGTCCTTCCCTGTTCCTCAAACAGTTTGCAGACATGTAGGAGAATAGATTTGACATCTATCTTTTCATGTTTTCTCTGTAACTCAAGAGTCATAGAGCCCAACATGTAACACCGAGCAAGAGTGGAGTCATCAATGTACTTCACATAGCGAGCGATCTCATCCTCGCTTGTCCCTTCCTCGGGCGTAGGTATCACTGTATCAAGGACGTACGCGATTTTCTCCGCTCTGAGAACAATTCTCAATTTGCGAAGCCAATCCGTATAATTTGGACCAATGAGGCGGTTGACATCAAGTATGCCACGTAAGGGATTTGAATGTGACAATTTTGAAAATAAAGATACAGCAGAAATAAATAATATACAAATTTTACAAAAACAAACAATCAAGATATGAACTTCTATCTTAATATGCTCCCACTATTTTATTGGCAAGTCACGCGACACCCTCAGCATGTGAAACGAAAGTCTCCGACAGACTTTTAGTGAGGATTCGGATCCAATTAATGTCATAGTGTAACCTCGAGTGACTCGACCAATCACACTAAGCCTAAAAGATAAGCAACTCTTGTCGATCACAACTCCTTGTGATTCTCGTCCTGTTCGACCTCCAAATCAATATGGTCTCGAGGGACTCGACCAACCATGATGTTAAGTTAAGTCAACACCATCGTTACAAGATGAGTCTGATTCGATGATATACCCTCGAGGGACTCGACCAAGCATACCATGTCCTCAGGTCACCGATGATGTTAAGTCAACACTCGACCAAGTATATATATACATGTACATGTGTATATATATACATGTACATGTATGTATATACATGTATATATGTATATACATACATGTGTATATATATATATGTATATACATGTGTATATATGTATATACATGTATGTATATAAGTATATACATATATATATATATACATATATATATATACATACATATATATATATGTATATATGTATGTATATACATGTATATATGTATGTATATATATATATAGGCAAAGCCGCCCTAGGGAGAAAAAGAGACAACGTCGTCGAATTTTTATTATATTATATTATATATATATATATATATATATAATATATACCAAATGGTATATCGCTCGATATACAGTATCATATCATACTGAGCAAATATCGAAACTCCGATATGATATGATATTTTAATCCTTGATATCGGTACAGTAAAACCATATGTGGCTCACAAATGGTTCTGTGCTCTTTGCAAGAACAAAAGAATCATTGAATAACCCCCATTATCAATCTGGTATGCAAGATAGAAAATTGAGTTATGTTTCCTAGTTGATTCACTGAATAATCCCTGATGAACCGGTACATACCGCCCGTATCGAATGATATTATTCGAAATTAAAGACCTTGACCAATATAATGCTGAAAAAAAGAAAAGGCACTAGCAAGAGTCTTCGTCAAAGCCACCACAATTGAAGATTGACTTTCTTAGAACATCCTTCACCTTTAGAATTCACAGGAAGCTAATCAATTCTAAAAGCAACACTCCTTTTACAATCGACACAGCCCTATCATCATATACAGTGTCAATGTTTCAAAATGGATATGTTTCGTAAGGAACATGAATCTGCAATCGTACAATCTAAATATTGAACAAAATAAATCAAAAAAATTCCAATTCAGAGGTATTTTGTATTTATTTCTCTCATGCTACAGATATACAACCTTAATTTAGATCAAAATATCTGAATCATGCAAAAGAATTCCATCATATGTATATGATGCTAATGAGCCTTGGGAGCTGATAAAGCAGTAATCATGCTTATCATCGCATATAATATACATGGATACTGTAACATTAGTTTATTAATTAGCTTTTTTTTTTGTGACCGGAAGCTAAGTGGAACAGAAAAGCAACTGAGTCTAGAATTCTTACTCTTATTTCAATATCTATGCAGAGCATAAAGCTTGAGAAACAGAGCTAGAAACCCATTGCATATATCATGCTGCAACTAACATGTAAATGTGTTTAAGAAACAAGGACAAATGATTACCTCAGGGCTATCTCAGGACATCTGGGTTGGGTATTAGATCTTTAAGTAATAAATCAACAAAGAATTCCAATCATAGGTGTCCATGCTAGACACGTCTGCTAGAGTACACTATATCTAAGCCAGAAGACATTCCTGGTGCCATTATGAGCTGATAGATCAAACACTTTTCTCTAAGACATTTGACAATACTGTACCGAATTCGATCACTGCAACAATAAGGTTTGGAGGAACTGATATTGGTTATCCAAATTTCATTCTTAAGCAAGTGCCATGTCTGCCATTTTGTGGAAAGATGAATTCCTTGCCACTTGTTCCCCAGTGGTTTTTGCTGTTTGATATGAAGGACATGAAAAACTTCTCAAGTTTAGGATCAGCAGAAAATCCCTTGGATTTCATTTCTTTATAGAATTCCAGAGCTTTTGGGATCCATCCATGCTTTACCAAACCTTCTACAACAGCCATATAATGTGAAGCATCAGGAATGACATCATACTTCTTCATCTCACTCCACATTTTTAGTGAGCTTTCAGAATCACCAAATCTGAAGAACTTATTTATTATCAGGAAAAAAGTGTAGCTGTTAGGACCACAACTAGCATCCTTCATTCTTTTAAGAAGCTTCATGGTTCCTTCAATGTCTTCCACCTTAACAAAAGCATGGTATGTCTCAATAGTTGGATGAATTCCCTTCACCATCATGTCATCCATTGCCATTCGTGCTTCCTCCAGCTTCTGCGCTTCGCATAATGGGCATATCATAGAATTGTATGTTTGTACATTTGGTTGCAAGCCTGCTTCTATTATTTTATCAAAAATATTGTTTGCATCCCTCAAACAACTTTCTCTGGTTAGTACATAAATAAGAGAATTGTAGACCACGAGGTTAGGAATCCAACCCCTCTTCTTCATTTCATCATAAAGTCTTAGAGAATCAAATAGGTTGCCAACTTTTGAGAAACAACAGATCATATGAGAATAAGAAATGCCATCTGGGGTGATGCAGAAATTTGACATTTCTCTCCACAGTCTCTTTGCTTCAACCACATCACAGATGACATTACACCATCCATCTAGCACTATGTTGAAGCTTTCAGCTGTAAGGGGGAAAAACTTCCGATTTAGAAGGAGGAACTCCTCAGCCTCTTCAACATACATGTTCTTGCAAAGTGCACAAAGAAGGGCATAAAATGCTGTTAAATCTGCATTTACTTTGAACCTTTCCATGACCTGAAAAGTTTTCATTGCTTTCCTAGCTTCATCTGCAGCTACATACCTGAAGAATTTTAAAGATCTCATGTAACTCAAGATCATCAATGCACAAAAATATCAAAGAAGCAAGAATGAAAAAAACACAAAAGAAAGTGTCCATATGTCAAAGAACTCAACTCCTTCCTACAACAGAATATTAAGGAAAAAAAACATCAGTCAGCATGTCTAACGAACAAATTAAATATAAATATAAACAAATTTATTTTTAAATTGTCCTACAAACATATCAAGAGGCTAACTGATAGGAAAAAAATGAATTTGGTCTTAAAGTAATATGCACATCCAGAAATTGGAGAGACGACAATACCAACAACAAAACCTTAAGTTCCAACTATTTAGAATCGGCTACATGGATCCTTTGCGGTGATTTAAATTTGTAAAAAGTCATATGCTTAGTTAAGTTCAAAATGTCTAAATCTTTATTTATAGTTTATATTAAAATCTTTTTATATCTTCCTATATCTCTCCTCATACCACTAATATTAATTATTTTATCTTTTCTGACTATCGCATCTGGAGGTCTCCTTAGTACATGCTCATATTATGTTAAACAATTGTCTCTTATCTTATCATATATCAAAGTGATACCTAGTTATTTATGAATAAAAATATTTCTTTTCTTATCTTTTCTAATATTCTACACATCTATCTCAACATTCTCATCTCAACAACACAACCTTTTTTTATATATTTTTTCTTAATTGCCCAACACTTAGATCCATAAATTTTTTCATTTTAACCATCTTGTTTTTACTCTATGAATAATATATTCATTAATCTCTCCATCTTATTGAATAATTGATCCAAGATACCTAAAACTTTTACTTAAATGGACTTCTTGTTTATACAATTTAACTATATTTTCTTAACCATTTCTAGAATCACTAAAATCACATTTTATAATTTAGTTTTAGTCCTACTAAATCTAAAACCTTTAGTTTCTAAAGCTTGCCTCTATAGCTCAATTTTATAATTAATTTCACCTAGGCTCTCATCAACGAAGACAATATCATCAGCAAATAACATACATCAGGGATGTCTTTTATGTGAGTGACTAGTAAGTTCGTCCATTATCAATATAAAAAGGTAAGGACTTAATACAGATCCTTGGTGTAATCATATACTAATAGAAAACTCACTAGACATACTCCATATAGTTCTAACACTAGTAACTACATTATGCTACATATCTTTAATAACATCAATATAATTAGTGGATTCATATTTTTTTTCTAAAACCCACCATACAAAATCTCTAGGAATCCTATCATAGGCTATTTGTAAATCAATAAAAACTATATGCAAATCTTTTTTTTTTCCCTATACTTTTTCATTAATTGTCTTAATAAATAGATAGCTTCTATGGTTGATATTCTAATCATAAAACCAAATTTATTTTCAGATATATTTGTTTCAAGTCTTGTCCTACTTTCGATAATTTTTTTCCGAAGCTTTATAGTATGGCTCATGATTTTAATTTCTCTATAATTTGAACAATTTTATATGTTAACCTTATTTTTATAAATTGACACTAAAAAAAATCCTTTCTCTATTCATCAAGTATCCTTTTGAATCTTATGATTTTGTTAAAGAAAGCTAGTTAACAAAGCTACTCCCTTATCCCCTAAACTTTATCAAAACTCAATAGGAATACCATTAGGCTCCACGCTCTTAGTTGTTTTCATCTTCTTTAATGCATTTTTTACTTCATTAGTTCTAATTTTATGAATAAACCTATGATTATTAGATCTACCACTATTATTTACCGTTAAATCTAAGTCCTGTGTGAAACATTCATTAAATAATTTATAAAAATAATTTCTTCATCTTTCCTTAATCTTGTCATCATTAACAAGCATTCTTTGATCTTCGTCTTTAATGCATATAACATTACCTAAATCCTTACATTTTCTTTCCTAGTCTTAAAAACATACATCTAATATTACCTAAATCATTAACAAGAAATTGGAGAGACCAATCTTGAAAAAAAGGAAGACAAGAAAGGGACAGTTTGTGGGGCTGCATGATAGAGTAATAAAGTGTTACTGCTTTTATCTCAAATCAATGGGCACTTTAAAACATTTTCTCCTATTTCTTAGATGCTAAGAAAACGTTCACTCTCTAGACCTCTAGGAAGAAGTGACAACTAACCTGCAAGATAACAACCACTATTTAGCCAATGCCACAACTTTACTTGCATGATTCATCTATCATACTCTTTCTCATTAAGTAGTTAACCAGATATACATCATGTTTCATCATGATCATGCTTGTTGTTGCAAAAGGTCCGGAGGTTATTTCCCTATTTTGAAGATAATAGGCAGGAAAAAATGGTCATATACTTGATAGTGGGGATGATCCACTGATTCGAAACGAAGCAGCAGCCTAAGCTAAAAAGTAGGCATGACTAAAGGGGAAAAGACAAAGCACATATAATTAGGACAGGAAATCAAAATTATCATGGATACAAAACCAACATTCAGGCTGAAAATAAATATTAAAAGTTGTCATTCAATTGTTGATCTCGAATAGTAGGATGCCAAAAGAATATCAAAGTTAGCACCTTTCCATCATGATCACAATCGCCCGCTGCGTGAGAACCGACGTCTTGTACATCTTACGCACCAGGTACCAGGCCAAATCAAATCGCCGCTGCTTGCCCATCGCCCAAATCATGAGATGCCACGCCCACCGGCAATCCGCGACGCACTCCTCCGCCCATCGGAAAGCGAGGAAGGCCAACTCGCAGTCCCCCCTCAGCTCCCAGAGGGCCTTGCAGACCAAACCCAGGTTGAGCGCGACACCCGAGGAGGCCCGCAGGAAGGCCAGGGCCTCTTTACGAGATGAGGACAAGGATTTGGCATGGGTGAGGAGCTGGAGAAAGCCATGGAGGTCGGACTCATCGAAGGGAGCAGAGGGCTCGTCAGAATCAGTGTCGAAGTCGCTGGTGCCAGGGTCGGTGGCCGCGGAAGGGGAGGAGAGCGATGAGATTTGTGGGTGAAGAAGAGGATAAGTGGAGGCTGAGAAGACAGTGGGAGAAGAAAATAGGATCGGAAGAGAAGGAGAGGGAAGAGGGAGAGGACGGCGGGGATTGAGGAGGAAGGTAGAGAGGAGAGGGCGGAGAAGGAAGGCAGAGAGGAGGGGTGTTGGGCGGCTTATGCTCACCGCTAGCGCCATAGAAGACTCGGTAATTGACCGAGGGATCACAGGTCTTTAGTTTGTTATGTGAAGACCTTTTTTGGGCCTAATTGGGGTAGAACGATTTAGGCCCAATTGTCGCCCGGATTGCGTTATTTTTCACTTTAAACTGTAACCAGACAAGCCAAAATGATTAAAAAATATTATTAGATATTTTATCTTTAAAAACTTTTAATATTGAGTTTTTATCGAATAGCTCCCATGCAATTGATTTTTTATATGGGAGTACCTTTTTCTTTTATCAATTTAATGAAAATACCCTTCGTCCTTTACCCGTTGTCGCCTCCACCGCCGCCCTCGACTGTCGAGCGATGAGGGCGTCAACGTCGACGAGGAAGAAGACGATGCGAAGCCCTCCGTGGTGTGGGTAACTGCAACCGCGATGAGGAAAGGCGAGTAGAACGACTAAGGAAATTTTCATCCAGCTAGACGACAAAAGCTCCCACGTAAAAACCAGTTAAGGGATGTCATTTGATAAAAACTTAATATCAAGAACTTTTCTAGATAAAAGTGTCCAATAATTATTAATTACAAATAGAACAATTTTGTCACAGACTTGAACTTTACATCGACTATTGCGGATAGAATAACCCTTTATGATCACAAATATACAGCACGACTTAAACAAAAAGTTAAACAGACAAAAAATAGCAAGACATTTGCAACAAGTAACATTAAATGTATTTCATGGGAGGATACTGTATTTGTTAAAACCTTTTTCTTTTCTCAACTTTTGCTTCCATAATAAATAATATCCTAATTTTGGGAAATGCTGCAGATAAAGAAAAAGCTAAGGAATCATATCGATCAACATTTGAGCCTGCATCAAGCATCAAGCATCAACATCCCTTGTACTACTACCTTGTTCAACAGCTAAAACACTGTTATTTCTTGCCAATTAATGGTGTTGGAATGACAAATACCCCAAGTCTACAGTTTAGTTGCGGCAGTTCAGCACGTGCACAAACAAGTTCATTAGATCCACCACCAGCTCTAATGTCATCCTTGACCGAATCATTCTACATTCACTGATGAGGGAAATATGTTTCTTCTACATGGATATGACTGACGCAAGTTTTTACAAGCAAATCATCATCTAAGGCTGTTATTCTGATCAGGAGAATGACATGAAGTCTTCAGGACGTGC
The DNA here is from genome assembly GCA_001649415.1 of Musa itinerans. NCBI lineage: Eukaryota > Viridiplantae > Streptophyta > Magnoliopsida > Zingiberales > Musaceae > Musa > Musa itinerans. Next base: position 494,678 of record LVTN01000108.1, on the reverse strand, counting down.
AATGTAAATCTCCTCGAACTCATTATCATCTGAAAAGAAGAATCCAATTCTTGAGAACTTATTTATTGTCCCAAGTAAAATAAAAAATGAGACTACGATTTCCTCACCAGGAAATTGTGTTCAATCATACCTAATCCTACAGCCAAGATAAGAATAACATAGTACAGAAAAAGCACCATTTGTTTCAACAATATATATCACAGGCTAAAACCCTAGATCTCAAACAAAAAATCCATATCAAAACCATAAATTACCAGGAAAACAATTCTTAAAATCAAATAAGAAGTAACCTAATTATTAAAATCAATTTCCCAAATGCAGTCTATGAGGCAGTATATATGGATGTGTCCGATGCTCAAGGGGCATAAATTTATATGATTATGGGTGGCTACGTTTTATATGTAAAAATATATGCCACCACACTTAGTCCACAAGCACAAAAAATTCATGTTTCCTCCAATTAATTTCACTTGCCTCGTTACTACTATTTTGGTACTGATAAATACAGGATGCATCACAATGTAACATGGACACAAATATTCTAACTTATCACTAAAATTAGTTATTTGACGTGTACAAAAATGTGATCTGATAAACCATTGATTGAAATCTAACATATATTAGCCCATTACCAATTAAAGCTAATTCAATTTCTCAATTTTTACTCAGTTATGTACTTTGTTAGAATATCTCCATATGGATTGTACATGCACTCACATAAAAAGCTACATTTCGCATCTGTTGTAAGTAATGCCTTGGAAACCCATTAGAGTGTAGCTGCTTCTTCAGACAGCCACTGAAATGGCAAACTATTTGTGCACCAATTGAACTACATTGCACATTTCTATCATATTTTTGTGGGCTTTACTCTGAGTAAAAAAAATTAAGACATCACTGTTAAATCTTTATAAAAATCATACTACATCTGGCTATTTTGTGTCCTTCGCATCAATCAGAGCAGAAAAAGGCACACAACACACACTAGCATGAGACAGTGACTACTCATGGACCAACTAGAAATAGTGGATGCCTCAACAAGATCTAACTTGTGCATATGAACAGGTAGTCCACCATAAAGTTGATTTAACGGTATGGAGAAAATGCACAAACTCAATAATTCAGTACTTGAGAAAAAAAACCTTTTTGTTATACTAGGCAAATGTATTCTTGGTTAGAACCTTCCATGACTCATGAACATGTTATAAATAGCCATCAAAATTGCATTGGTGTATATGAGCACATACATGAGTTCAAGATTTATTAAAGAAGCCAGAGAAGTGCAATACCTTTTCTAAGAGTCAAAGCCACCACAGCATCATTTTCAACCTGCACATGAACAATTAAGAATTAAAACAGGTTTAGGTGGTCTGTATAATCATCATCCTAAAATTATGAAATAGCACTTAGAATTGTCAGTTCTGGATGGTAATTGAATGGCATTGTTACCCTCTGTTCTGCTAATGTCATTGAATCTACTAATACAACATCAGTTGCCACCAAGGTTAAACGTTGATTATTGCTAGGTAGATCGATCAAGGCATGTAATTTCTGCTTTATATCCAAAGTTGTGTCTGTTGGATCACACTGCACAAAGTAGGTTGTCTTGTTGCGCTTCACTCGAATGTACATTTCCTGTATCCAATAAAAGACAAATTGAAATCCATAAAAATCACAAGGAACATATAGCCGCAAAATTATTGACCAAGTATCAGGAGTGCTCTTTTGACAATCATACAAGTCCTCCTCTTTATAGTTGGAAACTTTAGAAAGGCATGATTTTGCTTCTCATTTTACAAATTGTTTACTCACGAGCAGTTTTCTTGTCAAAACAAAACAACCCAATCCAAAAGCTACTGCAACAGGATCCCGGAATCCTTAACCACATTGCCATGATCAATAAAATCTATGGAGTATATCATAAGTGTGCAAGAAGGGCCTATAAGCTATTAAGGTTGGTTGTTAGGTTGACATGTTACCCTATCACATTGGATGGCTACTCATATAAGGACAAATTTTGACTTGCACATGAGTCCAATCACTGTGAACCGATAGAACAAATAATTAATTGTTGCTTTATTCTGATTCCTTGATTTAAAAGACTTAAATTAAAGTCTTGTTTAAGTCTCGATTATCAGGTTATGTAGATGCAATCCAGCTTCGAGAACATATTGAATTTGCACAAGACCTAAATACAAGGTTTCCCATGTCACATTAGAAAAAGAATTATTGCTGTATAAGGTGGACAATATTACATAATATTAGCTAAACATGCAATTTCTCCTTTTCTATTACTACATTGTTCTTGAAAGATGCCTGCAAAGTTTAAAAGATCATATTACTACAACGTTCTTGTAGAAGTTGAGGCAAGCTCGTCTTTGAATATTGTTTAAACATTACTAATTTACTATCATGATGCTCTCATAAAATTTTTAAAAGTCATAATTTTCAAGTATTAGAGAATTTAATTATTTATTTAAGGTTTCTAATAAAGTCTTCTAATATCTCCCTCTACCTATTCTAACACTATTAATACTAATTATTTCATCTAATCTAACGACAGCATCTATAAGTTCTCTGTAAAGATTTTCATACACTGTTCAATGATTCTATCATATTTTATCCTCTATTGGAGCTACATCTAATTGCTAACGAATAAAACCATATTTTGTCTTAGTAACTCCACATATCTACCTCAACAATCTCATCTTGGCAACACAAATCTTTTGGTACATCTTCTGCTAAGTGTATGAGACACATATAGTTTGAAGGAGCATACAAATCATCAACACTTAGTAAACATCACCTAATCGTCTTTGATTACCCTTATACGGCCTGCAAACAGTAAGCACTCAGATAAATCAATGGTGGATCCGCATTCCATCTAATGCTTAGAAAATCAATATAGACGTCCTTTGGATCAGCTAAGCTAAGATGCGATCCTATTCAAATTATTTTCAAGAGCTGCAATTAGGAAATCCGACTGGGGTATCAAATGGGTTGTCGACTGGCTGCGGACAAACTATCAAGATTCATCAGAACTCTTAGGGAACATCGGGAGTCGAAACGGAATGGGTATCAGAAGGACATCAGTTGCGCCCAAGTAGATCAATATGGAAGAAACGAAAAGGCTCACGGATGAAAACCGATGCAATTACAGTAAAGATAATTGAACGGATCTAAAAAGTTCTGACACAGACCACCTAGTAAAAGAAGAATGAACTTACCTACAGATTAAAACCCTAAATAATCACAGTAGATGAGAGCAAAAGGAAGAAGAAGACGCAAGGCGAAGCAGAACCTTGATGGGTGGTAAAGAAACCCAGTCTATTTGTAGGAAATTGGATGAGGCGGTGGTGGTGTGAGGAAGAGGACGTCGCTGGCCGAGCCCTAGGTTTGTGGCCGGAGAGTGGAGTGAGAAAGTCGCGAGGTGCGGCCGATCCGAATGGGAATAGAGAACTTTGTCTTGGTTGGGGCGTCCGTGGACCGTCGTTGATTTGTATAATGAGATATTATATTTCTCATTTATAATTTTCTTAAACGTAACACTGCATCCGTTGTAGTCTAGTTGGTTAGGATACTCGGCTCTCACCCGAGAGACCCGGGTTCAAGTCCCGGCAATGGAATTTTATTTTTATTTTTCATTTATATTTATTGTATATTCTATAATTTTATTTTTTTTATTTTTGTTTTATATTTTTATATATCTTCCTTTTCTTTGTATTTGTATTTGTATTTGTATTTTTTATTCGTTGTAATCTAGTTGGTTAGGATACTCGCCTCGAACCCACTTCTATCTAATTTTAACTATATTTTATATTTTTTTCGTCTTGTTATTTTTCTTTTAATATTTGTGTCTTTTTTAACATCTACTTGAAAATCCTGTGAACAAGTTAAATAAAATTAAAATAGAAAACATTTAATATATGATATTATGGTTGAAATAGATAGTTATAATAGTTTAAGAGTATCTTCTGAATTGTTTGCATTCAAATGCGTATTTATATGCATGCGTCTTCGTATGCACATTTTTCGAGTCCTCATGAGTCTTTCTCACAAAACAAGAGCCAGTAATATTAATGGGGAAGCAAAAGCTTCACTGCTTTATCCCTCTCCGATATACATATGATCTCCTCCACGTTTCGACATTCTTCGATCCTTAGCAGTTTCAGAAGAGCGATCAATACAAAGCACCGACGCACGCATTACATTCTTCCCACGTTACTTTCTGCAGAGTACACGTTCCTCCCAGGCTACAGTGTGAGCTTTGGCCTCTTGCTGAGCCTTTTCCCGAGGCCTTTCCTCGTGGAATACCAGCTTCCCACCATTGCCAACAGATGAAACTTTTCTTTGGGGCACTGTGCGTCACTGTCAGCTCTGCGGATAAGAACAACGAAGAAATGGTGCAAAAGTATGGAACGAAACATGAAACTGAAGAGAAGTGACAGTGATCAATGGAATGAAGTTACCTATGTTTTGATGCTTCGAGAGTTGTCGTAAGCTTCTGCATTACATCCACCTGAGCTTGAAGACAGGTGACATAGTCTAGGGTTTCATCCAACAAGGAGAACCCATCCATGGACTCACCCCCGGGGACAAGCCTCTTGAGCACTTGTGTTCTCTTCTCCACTAGTGTCCCGGCAAGAACGCTGCTATTTGGTGCACGAATGTTGCTCTTCCGCTTGGACAGAAACCTAAGGCTCCTCCTCACGATATTCTTGCTCCTTGGGATCTTCCATGAGCTGTGGCAAATCTTGGCTGGTCTCTCAAACTCCTTTCCAAGGACGAACCGAAGGAAGGACCTGTTCTGCTCTTCCTTGGAGAGGCTAGCGATGAGGCCACGAGTCCATTTTTTGCTACCTCTGGCGACGGCCATGGCGACATCGGCCGAGAGCTTGATGGCGCTCTTCCTCTCCTGAAGACTCCCGCTTCTGTGTGAAACGGCAGAAAGTTGGATGCCAAGAAGCATTTGCTTCAGGAAAGCTTGCTCGAATGATTTGGTGGCTTGCATGGTTGCGGTTGGAGGGACGAACAGCAAGGTGTGTCAAAGGCTTGCTTTACTCATATGGATCGAGATGACAAAGATAGAGGGTGGGAAGCAGAGGAGAAACCACACAAGAAGAGAACTGAAAGCATTGGGTGTAGCACTAGGTGATTGTGGCACTCTCTCTCTCTCTCTCTCTCTCTCTCATACACACACACACACACACACACACAATGAGATTAAACAAGGTCACTGGCAAGGAGAAAAAACCAAGAGAAACGGCTACCATTTGAGACAAGAGGGGTCGTAATGCGGAGGTCTGCACTGATGAGAAAAACAAGTGGCGTCTTTTACGTGGTTTGCACATGGGGGGGCGGGGAAGTCATGTGAAAGATGGACTTGTCTTCGAGTATACCGTGATGCATTAAGACTTGGCAGTCTTAAGGTTTTAGAATTAGGAAACAGCTGTAACAAGTCTTCAGATGACAGAGAAATAAAGCAGGAAGAAGAACATGAGCACTACTTCCATGGCGAAGGCAGTATGGGATGGATGAGTCATGGGGGAGGCATGAGCATAACCCAACCAGTAGGGGGTGGTGGAAAGTGAGATTGGGATAGGGGTCTACTTGGAAGCGACACACCACATGCATGCACATGGTGTGCCCAAGGCCCACTGCCTCTAACATCACCTCTAATGTACTCCAACATGCAAAACCATGGCACATATTTCCATCTGAATTGAAACAACCATGCACAAGAATATAGGATCTCCCTAGCAACACATTCAAAGGACAAGCCCCTGCTACAGGTAAGAATGATTTAACTTGTGAGAATGCAATAAGGATGAACATCGGCTCTGTACAGTATACAAGTATATGATGGTATGCCACAGCATGAGGACATAAAAAGTCTCCATCACAAAATGCAGGTTAATGTTGAACAGGAATATCCATGCAAATTATATGTTTTTGAACAAAAACCAATTGGCAGCCAAGTAATAAATGGCTTTGTGACAGTATATTGACGTTTCAATATCAGATTGCATGATGCATAACAGAAGATCCATTTTTGAAAGAAGATTTCCAATGAGCAAAAAAAATGTCATTTAGGTTGATTGAATCACCTTAACACCATTTTCTGAGGTGATTTCGTCTTTCACTGACCTCAGACAGACAGACGGATACATCAGCTCTGCAAGAGATCATGTCATCCAGAAAAGTAGGTCAGCAAGACGAGGGAAAGATGATGGTGGATGTGGGTGCTCAACCTTTTCTTTCTAACCCCAGTGGACTTTGGGGAAAGGAAATCAAGTCCCACATGGTATCCACATGGGAATATGTCATCTCTGTAGCTCCACATGACTCCCTGCTCTTCCCAACTTCATCTCCTGAAAGAAAGAAAGAAGGAATGATCATGGTCTCAAGTGTACATGCCTTGGAGCATTCGCATCATATTACATATCCTTTTGTTTCTTTACTTCTAGGAATGGCTCTGTGGATTATTGACAACAAGGACCGTTGCTTTGGTAGAACAAAAGCATACTTGTTCAAAGTATTACTTTCTCTTGAGACAATGAAGAACTGAATCTGTCCTTTGTTGTGGACAAAGAGCATGGAAACAGCCAACAACCATAGATTTTGGATTTCTTATTACCGAGGCTTGGTAATTCCTTAGAAGGAATTTACAGCTGCTCCTATATACAAGCAACAACTAAGCAGAGCTTATAACACAACTCATGAATTAATAGATCATTGACATGACTAGAATGAAGACTTGATTCCACTTTTTTTCTCTTGAAATAATTCTACAGATTTTTATTTCTGATTTGATGGTTTTTTTTCATGACGCAGGCAGGAAAACTGATCAACTGTTAACTTCCCAGGAATCTAATGCATCTGCAGAGCTTCCACACTTACCAAAGTTGGAAGGACAAATGAGAATCACCTTCAATGGCCCTTTAAAGCATGTGGGTCCTTGCACCTTGCCCTATACCATTACAAGGAGTATTTTATCTGTGCTACCCTTAACTAAGGATCACATGATAAGGTACATATTACTAGTACTGAAATGTGTGCTTAGGGGGTGCCTTAAACCACATTGTTCTCTCACATGGACGGGCTCCCCCTGTCCCATCAAAGGCCCCAGGTTTGAATAATTGGTAGCCTTATGTCCTATAGTAGGGCACTTTTTGGCAGATTTGCCAAGCTAATTAGGATCAAGGACTGTTTGGGAGATAGTTAATTTGGAATCATGTTAATGCTTCAATCTTGCTTTGTGTAATGACATTAAAGCCATAGTTTTTGCCAATCTATTTGATCACTCCCTTAAATGCTTGTCAGCTGATTCCATGCTCAAACAACCCATGCACTACAAAGAACAGAACCCTGACTTGTAGTGTTGTTTGCAGGGAATTAGTACATGCCAATGGTAAGAAAGTTGATCTCCAGAACTCTTACCATGAGTGAAGAGTAGAGCAATGTCCGTCTTGTAAACTAATCTTTCTTAACAGCTTTCCACATGTTATCACTCAGCCCAAAAGTCTTTGTATTTCTTTCCAAAAGAATCCTGCATTTACCAAATTTCATCAGAAACTAGTTCAGATGCATCAGATCTAACAGAACGGAGTTGATGTTATATGATAATTTCACAAACAAGACATGTTTCTCAATGAAATGTCAATAATTTCTCTTTCCCTATATCTCTAATTTTCATCAAAAGAATGTCCATGTTTCCAAGGTCTTGTCTAAGCATATGATCATGCTAAAGTGATGATACTTATGTAATCTAGTAATTATAGCTTTTTATTATGACATAGGTTCATGACTTAGATACAAAAGCAGAAAATGAGACATGCTTTTGTCTCTTCAAATGATTTAGTTTATTGCAAGATTAGAACCCTGGAAAGCTACTCTAGCATGTAATTAGGGAGGAGATTGATGTGTGGATATCAAATACACTGCTAAGTAATAACATATGCCAAAGAAAGCATGAGCACTATGAGTGCAAGTGATAAAGGAATCCTAGCAAACACTGAGCTCCTTACTCTTCATCTTCATGCTACCATTTTCCACTGTATGGTGAAGTGGCCTCTGAAACATCAGGATGTGCCCCTGTCCATATAGACCTGCAGCAGAGATCAGGTCGAGTTCTTTTCTCAAGACAAGATGTAGAATTCTCAGGCGCATGTGAATTGACAACAGGACATCACTCACTTGACAGTGCTGCAAGAGGCAGTGTCATGAAGGCATTACATTGTCATGTCCCAAAATACCTCTACTCTGTTCACAGAGCTACAAACCTACCTTCTCATCCAGTATAATCCTCGAAATGCAGAGAACCAGAATGTGGACAAAGCGATCTTAGTTACACCTCACCCTCCTACTGCTTAGTTTGACACAATCAAGTTCATGTCTCAAGTCAAGACATCATAAATTTGTCACTAACATGATCTTGCGACATGCTTGTCCTCTAATGTGGTAAGATAGGAAGCCAATCCAGCTGAAGCATTGCTTGGTGCCGCCCAACCCCAAGTGCTCATGACGAATGAAGAGCTGAAGCAGTAGCTAATGGGTATTGAAAGCACCGACCATGTTCAATCCAAATCTTTTCAAAGAAAAACAGAAGCAATGTGATTTGATCAAGTCAGCTCTTTGCTGCACAAAAATGCTGTTTTTTTTTTTTTCCGCTAAAGAATGCGGGTTTTGCTACAAAATCTCCCCGCTTTAGAACCCAGAGGAGTCATTACTGCTCCAGAAACCAAGAACTGAGAATTAGAAGCCACAAATTAGAGATCTGAAAAACAGGAATCGAATAACTCGATTACCACGAAAACAGATGACCAAAAGTCGCAACCATCCAACACAATCCACAAACAAAAATCCGAGAAGTTAGTTCCGAGCCAAAAGTATATAGAGAACCCCCAAGGGTTCGAAAAAGATCCCCTTTTTATCCTCTGTTTTCCACCAGGAGACGTGAACCCACATCGGGATTCGCATTATTCGAACTATTCATCACAATCACCAATACCACCATCCCAAAGTTGCCGATTGATCTCCAGCCACATCAGGATTAGCTGCAAAGACGAACATCTTGGACAAGAAGCCAAAGAGAACTGCGGAATAGCAGGAGAAGAATAGAGAAAACAGTGCTTTCGTTGGGTTTTGCGGGATGAAATCAGACGAAGGGGAAGAATGACTTCACTGTTTGCAGGAAAAAGACTCTTTTTTCCGCCTATTTTTCCCAGTGTCTTCCTGCGGAGAGCTTTAACCGACAACGCAAGCATGACTCCGTGATTCGAACACCGACCACGTTTGTCCAAAGATATTAAAAAAAATATTATTATTATTTTCATACTTTCGTTAGTAAAATCGATGATATTATGATAAATAAAATTAGATTTTTATTTTTTTTTATAAATATAAAAATATTAATATTAAATTTTTAAATCTTAAAAGTAAAATGCTAAAAATATCTAACTATAAGGAATAATATGTAATTAGTTCGGTGTCAATCCATGTGACAATGAAGTATCGACTGAGATATTAGCCTCTCATATCTAATCTTATATTAGTTGGCCCCAACCCCCCTTGTCCCAAAACCCACTTCATGGCTCCATGAGCTTGAGTCAAGAAATGGCCTACATCGATTTGTGACCCTTCAATTATCCCCAGTGATTGTTCGGCTCCCAGACGATCCGAGACAAGCGACATGACACAACCAGAAGAATCAGGGGTTATTCGAGTCAACATTGTGATCTTTCGTAATCCTCAATTGACACATGCCAACATTTATAACAATGACGCCTCGCACATGTGGATGTCGAATAAGAACTTTGGTACAACAATATGCAATATGCATGACCGATTTGGTCCAAAGCGCATCTCGACGACATGCACAATCGAATTGACCGAAAGCGTAGCATCATCAAATCAACCCAAAGCACACATCGAGACATACATGACCAAATTAGCCCAAACACACCTTGACGACATGCGCGGTCGAGTCGGCCGATAACAACATTCTAACGACGTGCGCAATCGAATTGGCTCAGAGTATTTTCCGATGATATGCATAGCGGTCACACATGTAGTGGCAAAACACGCAGCCTAGTCGGTCCATGGCACAACACGAGGACAAATGCACTGAAGACAATTGAGGGCACAAAAATCCATGATGCGCTTTAGTGTCAACAAATCGATGTAGACCACCACGTGGGTGACACGTGTATGCATGGCTGACTGAGCTGGAAATTACCACAACCACAATTAAATCCAGAAAAGATTAACCACCTTCTTATGTCTACCACACAAGTAATGATATTCAGAGCCTATTATAGAAAAAAACTCTTTTGCTATATTTAAAGACAAATTTTTTCACTCAAAAAAAATATAAGCCAAACCCTCCAAACTGACTTGATGATTATATTGATAATGATAGTGATATTAATGTTGGTAATGATAAATAATTCTTTTATTATTATTATCGTTGCATTAAAAACTTCATTTTTCTTATTAACATTAAGGCGCCAGAGGATCCATTGGTGGTCCTCGTGTTGTTTGAAGTGCACGGAGGAGCAGAACTCAGCCTGAGACCAGCAACAACGCATCTGCAAACGCACAAATTGAATACGAACACACACCAAGATAGGCAAACGTCTGACCTGCGTGCTCAAACAGGTAGGTCTACACGTGACTGCATATGGAAGATGACCAGGCATACAAGCCATGACCAGGGGGGCGCAAGCCGCATCAAACGTGGATGATCATAAGTTGGTGAGAGAACTCCATCTGACACAAACATTCAAGCTTAGGCAGAAGGACACTTCGTCCATCTTCGCCAGATGTCATGGCCCCAGAATTCTTCCCGTCAATTTGATCCGAAGGCTCGACCCGATGTCTTTTCTCAATTCAATCAAATTCAAAATCTTCGAAACAATTTTCCTCATTCAATAAACACAGATGACAGGCCTCACAAGCCATAACCATCAGATATTTATATATGATCAGTGTCAAGGGATTCCATCATTTACCCTTGTAAATATAAAGGTTCCGAGCTTTCCGACGAACAAATTCTGGAATCTGAGGACATGAAATACACATCTGGGAGTGGATTCTACTGTCAAGGCAATGGCTTTCCTGTCATGAGAGTATCTACGGTTTAAGCACCACGATGATCCATTTCCATTATAACGTCCATGAGAACAAGCAAATACATGTGTAACATTAATTGTTGCACGTCTCACACTTCCTTTTATAAGCTTTCGATGGTTAAGTTGCATGACCGTAACATTTCTGATGACTCCTGGTATGCAATGAGGAATGGCATCTACCCCGGTTCCGGTTCCCAACTCATAATTTATGAGGATATTTCATGGCCTCATTTTCCATTCAGTGCAGAGCACGACTGCAAAAGTATTACTGACTCAAATCTCTGCAACAAAGCATGTTCCTTCTCCCACTGATGACTGGAATTGGCATACTCCTAACCTCCAAAATAAAGATATCAGATGTTGAAATAAACAAATAGCGGTGGGAGAACGAAGAGCTTTGCTGCGAATTTGCCCGCTTAAGTTGTCGATATCATCTAATACTAAAAGGACTGAACAAGTAACTACCTGCCACCTGTCTTCTATTCCACAAGAGGTCTCAAGCTTGAAGCACCTGACAGTGAACTATATGACCCTTTAACCCACTGCGACCAGCTATAGATGACCATAAGTTTGCTACGAAGCTCTTAAGTTGGTTTTTCCCAGAAATGGCCTCCCACACATGAGAACTGTTGGTCTCTATGCTATTTACTGGATTTGTTACATCAACAAGGCTGATGCTCATGTTGTTTCGGATGATACCGAGCTTCCCATTGAGAGGAACAAATGATGCAGCCTCAAAGGCCTTAGAATTTCCTAGATGATGTTTGCTGTCCATAAACTTGTTCCATGAATCTGTAGCTCTTTCATAAACTCTAAGCTTACAGCCATCCTGGCAATCTGATGCATATAGCCTTCCATTCATTGAAATACTGGGATTACGCCAGCCTGTAACTATTCCACCACTAACTGTGGACCATGTGTTGGTAGTAGGTGCATAGACTTCACTCACAACCTGATGGCGTGAATCAATCCCCTTTAGAAACCATTTACCCTCATAAACAACCCCGATGAAGGGCACCATCCCAATGCTCATTTCAGCAATAGACATCCATCTATTCCTGTTAGGATCATAAAGTTCAGCTGACCGAAGCGTTCTTTGGTTCCCTTCACATTCCCCACCGGCAACATAGAGGCAGTTATTTATAACACAGGAACCAAATAAATGGCGTTTCCGAAGCATATCTGGAGCTCTGTGCCACTTGTTTGTCCTGGCATTGTAGAAGACAACACGCCTCATTGGACCCTTTGATGGATCTTTACCTCCAAATAAGTAGAGGTAGCAACCGCTGAGAACAGCACAACCAAAGCCAAAAGCTTCAGAATAATCTGCAGGAACAGGTGGAAGTGGCCTCCAGAGCCGATGGTTAGGATCAAAAGCATGCCAGGATATCTTTCCACGGTCTCTCTTGATTACATACACCCATTCCTCTGCCATCCCAAGCTTTTTCCTTAGGGAGTAATAGTAATTTCCAGACAAAAGTCTGTTCCATCTTTTGCAAACTAATCGAAGGTTTTGGTGCTCAATTCGAGGAACTCGAATCAAACAAGCTATAGCAAGATCATCAGGAAGGCCAGGCAGTAGAGGTGCCTGGTTTCTGCTTCTCTCCCTGCGTGAATTCCTCAATCGTGGTCCATTGGGTATAATTTCAGGTTGGAGACATAGCTTAGCTCCAGGAACAAACTTTCTAGCCCCTACTACTGTTTTCAAGCCAGCATCTACTCTACAATAGCATGACACAGAATCAACCTGCAGATTTTCATGCCATTCTTATTATTAATCGACTATATCTTGGTCGTGCATAAACACTAAAAAGACAAAGATCCCAAGCAAAAGTTGCACTGAAAAAAATAAATAAACATTTAAGATCTAATAAAGAATACAGCAATAACTTCATTCTTAAAGGCGGCCAAAGGTGCTAAATTTAAATGAGTAAGCCAGTGATTGCATGGTAAATGACTCCATACACTTTACATGGATAACAATAATATCAATCAACTTCTTAGTGAGTAAATAGGACATGCTAGCACTTGCTTGATTTTAGAGCACATGTTGTAAGGATGATATAACGTTTGAGATATTAATCCAGAAATGAAACTCAAACTTTGTGACTTATTGCATTCGTAGACAGCTATTATTTTACTTTGAGGATCAGAATGGTATTAAACAAATTTGCTATGGAGCATGATGCATGTTTTAAAGCTGATTAGGTCACATCTTTGATGAGAAAGCATTAGGTCTAGAGGAAGGTACAGAAAAAGGAGAGGCAAAAGGAAAACTGGGAGAAAGGGTTAAAGAACTATAAGGAGAGAGAAGCACCAGGTAGATACGAAAGCCTTCATAATATGTGCCCACTTATTGATGCTGCTTCCATTTGTGTTCCAATGCACTAAATACACACCAACAGTTCAGAGGAAGGTTAAAAACAGCTTCAGCTAGGTTCAGCACTACATCATTCCATCTGACATGACCAACCTAATAAACAAGTTCTGTTGCCAATTTATATCATCATTCATTTATGAGAACCAAAGTTTAATTAGATAACTAATGGAAAAGGACTCTTTGGCCTCATAAATTGACAATAAATGGAGTTTCGGAGGATACAAAATGAAATGAAATAAATCAGTGACATCCTTCTTATGATCATCTTATATATGCCCACAGCAGATGATCATTCCAACAGACATGTTTCTGATCCAAATAGAATAAGTTTTAACATAGTTTCAAATGTGTCTCTGCATCTTGTCCTTTTCAAATCAAACTCTTCTAGCAAGTACAAACCTGAGTCCCACATCCATATCAATGAAACACCAAAAAAATCAATGTACAAGCTAAACTACTACAGATAAATCCAAGACAAAGCATCCAACAGCAGTTTTCAGCTTTTATTTTTTTGCAAATTTAACTACAAAACAGTGTTCTGGATTACAAGAGAATAATAAAATGAAATTTCAAGGAAGCAATAGAATTTAAAATATAAAGTAATTATAGTTCATTAACTGTCTCAAGAGAATGAGTTCTTATTACTTGTTGGTTCCATGTAACAACTCCTAAAAGAACTAAAAAAAAATGCTACTTCTGTGGCTTTTCTATTTTTGCTTATTTTATTTAATTTTCAAGAAAATATGAGCTTTAGAGAAAATAATTTACTTTCATCATATTACCTGCTATCCATTACGGCTTGTTGTTAATGTATATAACCTAGTATTCTTAAAAGTTTTCACATTTCAGCAACCAACTGGGATGTTCTACAGATGAAACAAAGCTGATTTAGGAGGAAAAGTCTAGCTGAAACGTCAGAATTATATTTGAAGACAGGACATTTTAAAAAAAAAATCTTTGTAAGAAACCACAAATCAGAACCAAGGATTTAGGTTTCACTCATGTTTTTTTTTAATACTTGCCATCACATATGATGCCTTAGCAAAAGCAGCTCATAACACATGTAAGTGTAATGCTTTGCCACACTACAAAATCAGGGTATGCGTCAATGTGGACAACATGAATCATGCAATAAAGTAAAGAGGTAACAACCATGCCATACTATATGAACACAGCATATACACCTCAATCCTCACTCATAATCATTAACCAAAGGTCCAACTTTCTTCATTTCAGCAATTTACAAATGAACTTCAACTAAAGACAAGCTAATTCCCCTTTAGCATCAAAAACAAGTATCTCAAATCTTATTTATTGAGAACTAACTTGGGTACCTCCCCAATTCTTCGTACTATCAGGCCACAAAATGAAGCTAGCACCTCTCTTCCTCAGGCATCTCTAGTTTTCTACCACTATATTGGGATCAAATAACCCATAAGAATCATCTGCATTGAGCCAACTTTTCATGTCCATTCATCCATTTAGATGCATAGATTGTCAGAAAAAGCTACGGATTAAGCTTGTGCTCCACTCTGTTGTTACACATATCAGCTTAAACCAAAAGTATCCATAATGTGCTAGGCCAGTAAATTGCATTGTGTTATGTATGCATATACAAACCACTGTCATTCCAGCACCAATGCTCAACAATTATGGGAGCAATATGCCATTGTAATACTTGTCAAAAAGTATAGAAAGCTTATTCATTTGCTATTCGAGGGGAAAAAAGACTATGGTCCCAATTAAGGTTTAAAATCTTGGTCTTGTACAATTTTCAACACCTTGTTGGACCATTACAGTACCAATACAGAAATATTTAGCGGTCCAATTTTCAACACCGCCCAATGTAACTGAAAACAATAAAATATAATATCAATCAAATTGAGCTATATGATCTAGTATCAATCCTTGGTTGAATTGGTAAATGCATATACAATCCGATTCTTTAAAAACATTATAAAGATATCCCCTATTGTTGTTATCCTTCAACTGACACATACACAGAATGTATACCATACTAAAACATTCCATTAAAAGAGAGAAATATGCAGAGAAAGACAAGGCAAAAAATACGATGAATTTGTAGACAACCTCCAATTGTCAATCTCCTTGTCCATGCATTACTAACAGGTAAGAAATCAATGAGACAAGAATATTTTAATCTCACATGATGTTTGTAGGCTTAGATCATCCCTACAGGTTATCTCCAATCAAATACATCAGGAATCCAATATCTCCTTTAAAGAACAAGAATTCACAACTATTATTTGTTTATGATCTATTAGCAGTATTGACAAATTGAAGTAACGATCTCCATTGAAATCCATATTCCATAAGTTTACGTCTACAAGATCCTACTGGAACATTAATAGAAAATAACCTACCAACCACCATCAGAATACCTACAGACTAATACTATTAATTAACTTAAATAATGAAATGTAGCAACTGTAGTATCTACTGGTTTGACAATATGTCATAATCCCTAGGTTCTACTCGACCATTCATGTCATTGTTGCCGGTTTAACAGAAGCAAACCCCACCTAAACTGAAAGAGAAAAAGTTACACACACACACAACTTAAACTTTGTTTATCGTTAATATGATTTTTAAGTCTAACCTCACTTCACAATCTGGATCCATGTTCCTGGCCTAAAATCTTGTTTGCAATTAGTAGCCATTGATTATAGAACCATTTTATTTCTTCAAAGTTATGCAATCACAAGGTCCAACACATACCTATGCACTTTCACACAAGCAATGATCTCTCAACATCCAGCTTTATCAAAAGAAAATTACAAACTATGGTCCTTCTACTTAAGAAACATCTACATAATCAGGATACTGAAAACACTTCATCCTGAGGTTCCTCCCTGCTTGCAGCCTCACACAAGATGAGAACAAGAATGCTTTCGATACACATTCATCCAAGAAAGAGTATAAAGAGAAGCGTCTGATGATTCATTCAAAGGGATAATGCATGTGAACATCAAGATAACAACTTTTTTCTTGCTTACTTTCAGTAACAAATCGCTATTTAGTTCAAATAGCAATGTTCTACTCACCAAGAACTTATTCAAGCCACATTTGCCAAATAACATTTGTTTAGGGCAAGAAGCTACATGGTCTACTACCATATAGACAATAGGGACAGCCAATTATTTGGAGTCTTAAATTCCTAGATAAGCAAAGCGGAGGAGAAAGAATGATAACAACTATTCAAACAGCAACCAAGAATTACCTGGATAAAACAGGAGGAAAGAACATAAATATAGTTATTCAATGTCTTGCATACTCAATTTTTCAAAAGAAGATGGCCTAGTGAATCATCACAACTACAATATATATAT
>LVTN01000108.1:371599-468797 GCA_001649415.1 Musa itinerans | reverse complement strand
CCCACTAATATATATATATATATATATATATATATATATATATGAATATGTAATAAACTAGGAGTTATACTTTTTTTAATTAAAAAGAAAAAAATATATAATTAAATGTCAGATAAAAAGACTGTTTGAAATTGAGTTCTCTACTTGTGTTTGAAATCTATCATATTAATTCTCTGAGCAATAAATCTAATGTCTGAGATGGCAGGTAGCTAAAAAACCAAAGAATGTTCCTTTCACAAAATTGATGATGATTTGGGCATTCAAAGAATAAAAAATGAAGTTTGCTTCAATTCTTTGGAACTCAGCTAGCTAACATGGTGATGCATTCTGCCATGAAGGGGGAGATGGCACGGCAAGTTCCATGGCCCTTCTCAAGATCCTTTCATTCCAATGTTCTGATAAGGAATCAAAATATGCAAGATCGAACCATCATACATGTTCTAATCATATGATGAAATGAGATATGATTTCATCAATATACTCGGTTGTGATGATAGGCTGAAAGCTTAAGCCAGTGCGTATCAGCAGCAACGCTTGAAACGAATCCCACGGAACGGGATGCGGAAGGAAGGTTCTCCTCGCGTGCTACCTGGCATCGATGGATCACGACTCACGTAACGCCGCAGGGAGGGAAGAGACAGCACGTGACGCGCAAGGTGGGTGAGGTTGACAAGGACGGGTTGGGAGTTGGCTCCGATTTAGTTCATCGGTCACGGGAATCCGGTCCTCCCGGTCACGAGCCACATTTCCTTGTCTTGTCCCAACCAAACCACCACGCTCCGACCCCTCCCCACCGCGGCTCATGCCTGCCCATCTGTTCTTAGTTGTTCTCTGTACTCATCGCCTCTTCTACATACATTTACCCCCATCCTTATTAATGGCCGCCAAACCTACCATCATATACGTGACACGGCCATATTAATGATTCCCGAGGGACAAAACCACGCTACATATATCACACATTATGATGAGAAAAAAGGACAGCCTTCATCTTCGTACGTTACACTTTGTTATCACCATTATTGAATAAGGGACATTATTTCTTTATCAACAACGTACCCCCGCATGCGTGCATGCAGAGTGAAGAGTCTGCTAATTTTGTCTTCAATCTCTTAAGCAGTTGTGTGTGTGTGTGTGTGTGTGTGTGTCTCTCTCTCTCTCTCTCTCTCTCTCTCCTTTTCCTCCCTTAGTATACGCTTGCAGTTTTCTGTGTCTCATATACATGAAATCGAAGCCATATTGTCCATTGTACTCTGCTACAACTTGATGACAATCACAAGCTTGGATCAAACGACGTCGCTTTTACCTGTCCATCCCATGCATGAAACCTATGAGTAGGGCTCCCTCCCTTGCCTCCGCCGCAGGAAAGCTGACACAACTCATCCAACACCTTCTTCCCACTTCCATTCCTCCGCTGTATTCAACGCTTCCCACCCGCTATTTAAGACCAAGTCACCTCCCCTTCCCACTGGGAAAGAAAGGGAGGCGGGCGACAATGGGCGACGAGTCTCACGCATCCGGAGGCTGCAAGAGCACCGCCACCGCCTCGGAGTTGCGCCACCCCGACCAAGTTTTGAAGTGCCCGCGCTGCGACTCCTCCAACACCAAGTTCTGCTACTACAACAACTACAGCCTGGCGCAGCCCCGGCACTACTGCAAGACGTGCCGCCGCTACTGGACCAAAGGCGGCGCCCTCCGCAACGTGCCCGTGGGGGGCGGCTGCCGCAAGAACAAGCGATCCAAATCGTCCACCTCGCGCCTGTCGCTCGATCCCATGCCCCGAATCCCCGAGTCCGGCGATGGGCTCAAGTTCCTCAACTCGCTGCCTTCGCTTGCCGCCGACTTCCAAATCGGCGTTCGACCTTTCTCCGGCCTCCATTCTCTGAGCACTTCGGGGGTGCTCAGCAGCAACCAGTGCATGTCCTTGGGAGACGTCATCTCCTCACCCAATGCATTAACGATGTCTTCTTCATCTGGCACAGCTGCTACCCCCATGCTGGGCTACAACTATCCAGTTTCTGCTGTGGGGGTTTACAGCGACACAGGCGGCTGCTCTTCTTCTGCGGGGAGCGGCCACACGAACAGTAGCATTGCCTCTTCCATCGAGTCCTTGAGCTCCATCAACCAAGATCTCCATTGGAAACTTCAGCAACAGAGGTTGGCTATGTTCTACGGAGGGCAAGCCCACAAAGACAGCAGCAGCACGTCCGCTTTCCCACCTTCCTTTCTGGAGAACCAACAGGATCCCATCTCATTCGAGGCGGTGGAGAGATCCAAAGACGAAGGTTTGGAGGGCCATGGCTCCACAAAGTGTTGTGCCGGTAGCGGACACCACACTTCACCACCATGGTTCGTCGAGTCTTCCCCTACCATGCCCATCACCACCATCACGACCGACACCACAATGAGTACGATGATAACCAACAATGGCAACAGCAACACCGGCATATGGAATGGAACTCCATGGCCGGTATGGAATGACATGCCACAGTTCGGCACACTACCTTGACACAGAAAAGGCCAAGTATACACGTACAGGAACCGCTTCAGTGGAATCATGAGGAAGATGATGACTGAAGTGGATGTCAATCTTCTAAATTCTAACAAATACAACCTGTATCTATTTGTTCATTCTTCGAATTCTCCTCCATAGCTCTGACTTCACTTGTAACGAGTGTAATGGAAATGACATCGAAGCAGTTGGATCTTTTCACTGTTACCAAACTGCCTTTTTTATCCCATCTTGATTTTGCACAATCGTCTTATTTTTAATAAAGTATCAACTGACAAGAGGATTAATATACATGAGATTAGACACCAATGTGGGTTAAACCATATATATATATATATATATATATCATTAGACACATAAATATTCAGTTAACATCTTTTTCTATACATGTGTGCTTCAATGGTCTCTCATTTATTAGTAAGTGTCTGATAACAAAGCCGAAAAATATGAGTGAAAAGTATTAGAATCAAATCATGAACTTTGTATATACAGGTAATTGATATCTAAATTTGATATTATTAGAGTGTCACAATCTCCCACATCTAAATTCATATCTTATAATAGTGTTCACAAGTAATTGACCTTGCTAAGAGGCCCAAATTGCTTAAAGCTAAAGGTGCAATCCTTTCTAAGTTCATAATGATCTTGAGAGGGCCTTCTATTTGGTAGTTCAACCTAGATCTAGCTATTTCAAAAATTATGAACTTATAGAGGAGAGGAATTTGAATTTACAGATCTCAATGACACACTAGAACAAAAAAAAAAAAACATGTAATCAATTTCAAATGGGACATTACGACATATTATTATTGAAGTAGCTTTTTGATTTTGTAGTGAATCTTAATATAATTATTTAAGAATCAGAAGTGAAAAAAAAAAATCATTGTAGCTAACTAATGATGGTCAAACTAGCATATTTACCCTATCACACCTCTATTGTCTACTCCATAATAGTAAATAGATCAAAGATGGTTTATATATATATATAGAGAGAGAGAGAGAGAGAGAAGATTGTTCTAAAAGCTTAAACTTATTAAGTTGTGAGCATAACCTAATATATGTCATTCTACACTTTCAATACTTAATAATATTCTTTAGTCTTCTTTTCAATCTTCACATACCACATGAATATTTTCTTAATATGATTTGTAAATTTGACTGCTCATGTCACTAGTACTCTATTAAGAGTCGGATGCCATCCCGAACCCTCAGGGAAGCCAACAACAGGCAGAAGTCTTGATGGATAAAGGGGACAAGCAAAGAAGAGGCAGTGAGATTTGTCGGTAGACCATGCACATCAATGAAAGCTTTTTGCATCAGAATGGTCTGAAACAAGCACTAAGAATAGTCTATCATCACATTCCAAGCCTAGCTCTGATGTTACGTCTCACCAGTCACCTCATCTACCTTCTACCAGGGGTTATTTTGTTCTCAACTCTGTCACTTCCAATTTTGTTTGGGTTCATCCAAAACACTCTGCTTGATGATAGCTTTTCATCTTTTTTCTTCAGCTACTAGTTTGTCTGATTCCTGTTTTAGTTTCTGTGTCACTGCCGTGCCAACTACCATGTTGGCGAAAGCTTGGGAACTTGCTGAAAGCTATTAGAGGTGGACAAGTGAAACATGGCTCTTTCTTTGTTTGAGATAGACTCCCATATAAAAAGCTTCAGCTGAGTGAGTGCTCCGAGACAAGACACAGCAGTCAAGACCAATAATTCCCACTGATGCCAAGTTTTGCCACAGGCAATCATCGCAAAACTAGTGCCATTGTTGCTAGATTTGATGATGCCACGACATGCTTTATTGTCCGGTTTATGTGATGTATCCGTCATTCTTTTAGCTCATGGTTAGACATGCTATTGTTCCTGAAAGACCACTTTGGCAGCTTCTCAAGCACCATATTTCTAAGCTGAGCTGTGGGCAAACTAAAATACGATTTTGGCATGACATGATGATGTCTTGTTCGCCCTAAAATATTTCATTTGATCGACATCATTATATTGCTGGTGGAGATCCTCATCTACTACTGCATCATAATCTAATCGAGTGCATAATATAAGATAGAGGAACACTGTTGTGATATGCATCAGATGCACTGACTAATAATTATACGGCAATTTGCATCGATGACTGAATGATAGCGCTTACAGTAACTGCAGCAATTATTTGACAAGCTGCAGCAGCAACCGTGAGATGATTGAACTCTTTGATGGTGGTGCCTTTTGGTGGTGTTCATCAGTCAGAATGCATTTCCAATTCTGACATATTTTAATGCATTCATTTTAATAGAGTTTAATTAATCCAACAAATGAAAAGAAACACCATTGAGTTCTTCCATGCTGCAGGAGGGGACACTGGGACTCATCCACTGTGCACCGAAGGGTGGGAAAAGGAGGACAAAACGATGAGTCCTAAGTGGTAAAAGACAAGAGATGAGACAACAGGGAGATACAATCCGCAGCCCGAGTGAGAGCTGAAACCACCACAATGAGTTGGATCATGCCGGTATGTAATCCCCACGGCCTGTGAACTCTTCTGTCTGTGAAGCACCGTACTCGAATGGCAGCTGGAGTTTGGGTGTTAGCCCAAACTCTACAGCTGGGACATGTAGTTTTTATATGAACTTGTTGCAGTCTTTTTCTTGTCATGGTGAGGACCGCATGCTGCTGCTGTCTTTTCTCTTTTGTATCAGATTTGTTCACTTGGTTTTAATGATCTGAAGCTTTGTTTACTGCAGATCACAAAAAACAATTGTGTGCAGTATGTTTCAGTTATCAAATCTTAATCAGATGCTCGGATTCAAACCAAGTAGACTAATCGCAGATTCGTAGTTGACACACACATATATATATATATATAAAGATAAAGACTTCCTCGAGAAGCACAAACTAGTGTTTGTTTGAAAGCCACTGCAGTTGGTGTAGAAGATAATTCTTTCCCCAAAGGTTTCATACGGTCAAAGACAATGGAGCAACACAGAGAAAGCTGCGATCAGGGGGAGCAACTCTGGGAGCAGCTTTCATCAATCCTTAGGTCAACCAAGACTCGTGCACGCTAAGCTCCGCTCTGTCTGCTTAGTGCTGACCAGCATGCAACAGCAGTGGAATCGTGAGAGACACAGCAGCTGGGCTGCATGCTCTGACCATTAGCAGCAACAGAGTCATGATGTGATGGGGGCGGATACTATGGTGTGCTGCTCCACTCTCTCTTTCTCTCTCTGAAAAGGCTCGTAAATCCCGGTAAAGGCTGGTGGGATGATGGAGCTAATCGCGCAGGCTCGTTGTAATGGTGATGATGATGCTGGGATTACTCATAACCATTTCTTTTCTCCCTCGTCTTGTCATTCGAATTGGGGAAAAGGAAGCACCTCCATGGAATCTAATGATTCCCCTAATAACGTGGGCCGTGCACACCTCTCTCTCTCTCTCCCTCCTGTGTTCTTCCCCACTGCAAGATTTCAAATTTTGAACACCATGGATTAGGTGACCATATCGTTATAGAAAAAGAAGGAAAAGGTAACACTCACTCTTTTGACACAGAGGAGTCCGCGAGCCCTCCTCTGCATTCAAAACGGTGTATGCATCCGTAACATACACTTGTTTAGTACACCGCACACCTCTACACGGACACAGAGGAGAGAATCCCTCGCCATCCCAATCCCTACAAAAGAACCAAACGCCCGCTACGATCCAGCTGACACCGAGTTCCTTTCTTCTCCTTTTTTGCCAGCTCAATCCCAATCCTCGGGAACGTCGAACCAAGTATACTTTGTATACGTCCTCTCTCACACTGGAACTGTACAAGAACCCTTCTTCCTTCTGGTTGGGGACGACCCCTCACTTTTCCCCCCATGACAGAGTGCCAACGTACCTGAGGATTCTGAACCGGGTTGGCCTGCAGTTTTGACTTCGGCCTTTTGGGGGCTGGTGAAATGTGAATAAGAATGGGGTTTGGATGACGCAGGTTTCTCGCTTGCGGACAACCGCTCCTTGACATGGGTTTCCACGGCGCTTGTTTCTTCGCCCTGAGGCGACGGTGGGAGAACGGAGAAGAGGAGGATAAAGAAATGGCCTCAGGCTCGAACATCTTGGGAATGTCTCGTGGACTTGTTATCTTGTCTTCCTCACCGCGACGCGCGGGAGCCGGTTCCCCTGTTGCCATCACGTCCGTCCAATCATGATCGTACGGTCGCGCTGCACCAATATATATATTTATTCGTCAAGGAACAGAAGTCGATCCGTGATATACCGTGTCATGTTACTATTGGATCATGCGTGGGGCGTGATGTATGTGGAGCCGAAAAGGACGGCTAAGAAGGTTACAACCCGCTGTGGGCCCATCATCAGGAGCGAGAGATGTCTCCGCTAACGTTAATCATAAGCCCTTAGATGCCATGGCCCACCCAATCACCGCGATGGTTGCGTGCGTCGGCAGCCGCGGAACGATCCCAGCCGTCCGATGAAGTGATTGGACCGTTAAGATCATCATCATCAAGAATAACGAGAAATAAAGCGGGCGAACTCAAGTAATAGTAGGCCGGGGCGTTAGCCAGAACGGTGTTTCTTGGCGCCGTCAGCGAGTTGCTTTGATCGGATCGGGCGGCAACGACTGTCATATAACTGCTTCCGTTAGTTCCTCGTCTACTATAAATATCGTCCTCTTCTCTCTCTCTCTCACTCACCCACGCCACTTCAGCTCTAGGAGTTGCCTGATGGAAGATTAGCGGGGAGCTGTCGGCTTGCTGTTGTTTGGCTGGGCTTCTCTGCCTGCTTTTGCCGGTGCCACGATGGGGACGGAGATGAAAGGGCCCAAGGACAGAGAACGGATCGAGTCAGTCCT
Organism: Musa itinerans; assembly: GCA_001649415.1. Lineage (NCBI taxonomy): Eukaryota > Viridiplantae > Streptophyta > Magnoliopsida > Zingiberales > Musaceae > Musa > Musa itinerans. The sequence goes on along the minus strand of LVTN01000108.1, from coordinate 461,446 downwards.
CAAGATCTTGAAGAAGCAAGCTCCTGTCACGGTGAAGCAGGTTTCATGACCTGATGATCTTCTTCTTTCCTCTTTCTTCTACTCCTTACTGAAAGCACAGTTATATCTTGCTGCTGTTTTTGTTGTGGCAGGAGAAGTTCTGCAACGATGCCTGTGTCGAACGGTTTCTGAGAGCCAAAGGAAATAACGTGAAGAAGGCGGCCAAGCAGCTCAGAACCGCCCTTTCTTGGAGAGAGAGCATCGGAACTGGTAGCTTCTATCTCTTTGTTTCTCTCGTTCATTTCCCAGAACCGATGCTAAATTTCTGTGTGTTCATCTTCTAGTCTTTCTTTTCCTTTTTCTTCTGTTTCTTGTGGGGCTGAAAGCTTCTCTTTCCTTGATTCAAACACATTAATTTCGAACCCTTTTTGTCTGTTTCGTGTGTTCATCCTATAACCGGCTCGTCCGTCTCTTGAAATGACTTTTTTCCGGGCATCTACTTCTTTAGTGCTCCTCATTTGAAGCAACACAACTTTCTATGTAGCAGTTGTCTCTTTTTGCTTTTGGACTAACCGATACTTGGTTTTCTTTGGACCCAAAAAGCAGATCATTTAATTGCCGATGAGTTCTCCGAAGAGCTGGGCAGCGGTTTAGCATATGTGGCTGGTCACGACGACGAAGCCAGGCCGGTTATGGTACTGTGTTACTTTTGACACCATCTTCTTCTTCTTCTTCTTCTTCTTCTTCTTTAATCTGCAACTGCAGCACTTCACAGACTCACTGGATCCATTGTTACAGGTCTTCCGCATCAGGCAAGATTATCCCAAAACACACACTCAGAAATCGTGAGATCTCATCTCTGCCGTAGTTCTCGTTTATCGTCTTTGATTCGTTTCCTAAGCCTGTTTTTCCCATGGCTGCAGGTTTGTGCGCTTGCTGGTCTTCACGCTGGAAGTGGCGATCTCATCCATGTCCAGATTCGTAGACCAGTTCGTCATTCTCTTCGATGCCAGTATGTTCTTTATCTACATGAGTATATACTTATTTTCAGAAACAAGCGCAGGTATTGATGGAGAATACCGTATGCTTCGCTTTAATGTGTCGGCACTTAGTGCACATAGAATAGGTTTGTTCCTCTGCTGAGTTTGTCGTCTGTCCGCGAGTGGATGCCAGTGGCTCTGTCAGTGGCCTCCAAGGTCAAAAGAGCCCACCGTTGCAGGACTGCTGCAGCAGCACCGAGCTGTGTCTACCGATCAACATATTTTAGCTAGCATCCAGCTGCAGGCACTGACCTAGTCCATTGGAACCCCACTTCCCGCCATGTCTAGTGGACCTGTACAGAGATGAGTGGAGGGTTCTTGTTCTCTGGCACGGTTGGACCCCTGTACACGGTTTCCTTAGTCGAACAGTGTTCTAAACGACGCCAGCAACTCCGTAATTTCGACCTGTCGTGTACGAATCTTTGAGACTTCGACACTGTCAATCTAAGCTTGAGTTTGTACAGGGTTTTTCAAGTCAGCGTCGGCATTCCTCAACTTGTTCGTGGGCACTCTCAAGATCATTTCCGAGTACTACCCTGGTCGCCTCCACAAGGCATTCGTCATCGATCCCCCTTCCCTTTTCTCTTATCTTTGGAAGGTATGTGATAGATACGCTTGCTGCTTGATGAAGCCATAGAGCATGGTGTTAACTCTCTGTTGCGGTTTTCTGGTGATGGGTGGGCAGGGCGTTCGTCCCTTCGTGGATTTATCTGCGGTCGCGGCGGCGGTGGCGTCCCTGGACTTCGACGACTCGCTCGAGGACGCTGTCTTTGCGGCTTACCCGACGAGGACGGCGTCGCTCCGGTTCGACCCGGCCGTGGCTGCCGCCACAACCACCAAGGTTGGCGGCTCCACGTCTTCCCGCTTCTCCTTCACCGTCTCCCACTTCGACTCCCTCAAACCGTGGTACCTGTCCACCACCACCACCGCCGCCCCGCGCGCGGTTGCTCCCACCGCCAGCCCCTCCCTCATCGGCGCCTCCCCGCTCAACGCCCGGTCCTTCTCCTTCGCCTCCCCGGCCGCCCGGTCCATGCCGCGCGCCGGCATCGCCTATGCGCCCGCCTGCCGCAGCATACCCTCCACTCCTTGCTCCTTCCCTCTGTTTAAACAGCCTCGCCAGCAGCAGCAGCAGCAGCCGCCGAGGACGCCGAGGCCGTCGTTCTTGCAGTCACCCGCCACGCTGTTCTCGTTCAGGAAGGAGGGGCAGGTGGTGCCGAGCCGAGGGGAGCGGGAGCGTGAGTCCTTCCTCCCATACCTCAGGTTCTACCGGAGGCCCTACGACGAGATGGTGTACCGCGCCAAGATGCGCCCCCCACTCGGCGGCCTCATCTCCATCATCTCCCCTCACCTCAACAACCAGCAGCGGCAGCAGCAGCGATGCAATGCCATCAACACCCGTCATCAGAGGATGCAACCTCTCAACTACTGAACTAATTTTCTCTTACACGCTACAATATCAGTAACACTATTGTCAATCACAACGTCGGTCTACTAATAGTTTAAATGTTCGTAGATTTCATGTAAAGATAATGTTGCTATCTTGTGGTGAATAATTGTTATCAGATTACACATTTATGCCTGAGACCGAGTCTAATAGAGTGTGAAGAAGCTATTATGCTAACTGGAGGTCATGTTCTTCCTTTCTACAAGCACTTGTGCAATGATGAACAACACAGTGGATCTCCTTCCCCAGCTCATGAGCTTCAACGGGAAGCATGGAGTCATGGAAATCCTTGTGGACACAGAACACAAACACTAGTTTGGAAGTGAGATAAAGAGAAAGGTTCTCGATAAAGATGAAACAGATCCATGTGATGTGCGGACATTGGCCTCATTATTAAACATCATAATCATCCTATCAAATGGCACAACCAGAACACCTCACATGCTTGATGTCAACTTTATTTTGGGCTGCCAAGAACTCTGCAGCGAGGTGCAGATGTCGAAATGGAAATCCATGATGAAAGGCTTCCTGTATCTCTTCTCTTTGGTGAACATGCCTGCAAGTAGATATATCAGCAACCTAAACCTAACATATTAGTTTCTTTGTCATTCTCAGGAGCAAGGTTTTTATGACCAGTGCAGACATATGGATATTTATAGGTTCGATCAAGTATCAGTACTGAAACATATAACTCGATGTTAATATATAAGATTTATTTGTGTCAGGTCTCCTGATCCAAAAAGTTGAGGAAGAAAGAGTATAAGATAACAAAAGTTAGCTCTAAATTACCACATTAAGTGCTAAGGAAATTAGCAACTTTACCTATGATTTATTATTATTATTATTTATTTTTGTTGCAGATCTGTTCTTTCTCTAAAGGAGATATCTCATTATGGCAGAGTCAGTCTTAGTACTCAGTCAAGGGACATACAAAAGATCCAACCCAAGATGTGGCCAACAAAACACATCTTAATGGACTTATCCTTCAAGGTTATGGTTGCATATATAACTCCACCATGTTTGAAGCTTCTACAGTCTTTTAGCCATATCGCTATATATAATATAGCTGATGTTGCATCCCTCGATCTTATTACTTTTATCTTCATTCATCTCACACATGTAAATATTTTCAATATAGTGCTCAAAATAATTTGTGCATGCAATTACAGTACCAGTAACAATCTTACATGCCACTTGTTGTGCGAGCACGGTTGATCGTCATCCAAACAAACATGTATACGTTATTTCTCTGCTGCTTTTATTATTAGTGGAAGAGATGATTACATATCATTCTTCATCATCTTATGCTCATTCCTGTCACATCTTTGCGTGACATATGCTATCACAATCCTTTGTGTGAAGTGGCATATTAAAAAAAGTAGTAGTGGTATTTATTTGTGTCGTATGTGGTCATTGATAATGGATGGCGACCGGGAGACATTCAATAACTCACGCTAATTTTGTAATCAGTAGTAGGTGGATGTACAGCTTGCTACGAATGATTAGAGTTGATACATTAATAATTATTAGTATTTTATTATAAATTTTTAATTCAGATATTGGTTGTCAAACGTGAATATTATTTAATCTAAAATTTTACAAAACAACATTGGAGGCGTGCTCGAAAGGATTCTATCTCTTAAGTCGAATCTATATAAGTATAATTGTATCGAAGGAAGTATAAATGAGGAACATTATTATTATGGTGAGGGATGAGATTGTTAGATTCAAGATTATTACAATTATATATTTTAGCTGGTCATAAGTACCATAAATCAGTGACGAATTCGAAAAACATAGAATAATGATTGACTAAGGTAACTTTCAGTTTGTATGATGTAGCCAACTCCGTAAGATCATCCGGGGTAACATTGGTTATCATATTAATCAAATGAGTTTGAGATGTCGAGTAAGTGAAGAAGGTATTTTGATTTGATACCAGTAATATAATGATCGATGATGTGATGTATTGACGATCATCCACCCTGTCACAACCTATATCACAAAAAGAAGATACTTTCTGAAATCTCTTTTTAATCTCCTACGTCAGGTGCACATAACTTGCTGTCGTCAAACAATAATATATAATATATATATTTTTATTATTTGGACAAAAGATGATTGATGGAGAAAAAAATACAAACGCGGAGGTAAGGCGATTGTCACACGTGTTTCAGGCGTGCTATGAGTCAGCAAGATAAGAATACGATGTCGGTTGATTATATTATGACCGCATCCGCCGTCAACCAGGCGTGATATGAGTCAGCAAGATAAGAACTCGATGTCGGTTGATTATATATTATGACCGCATCCGCCGTCAACAAAATCTGTCCAAATCAAAGCAAGAAAATATCCTAATCCGAGCTTATCGCGTCCGACGCCACGAACTTCGACGCCATGGAGCCTTTAAACCCTCGCCTCGCCTCTGGGCGGGCACCTCTGCTTCTTCTCTTCTTCCTTCTCTCCAGTCCAACATCCGCAGCTTGCCTTCCTGTCCTCTTTCTTTCGTGGTGATGGCGCTTCGTGGCCTCAACTCCCCTTTCGATTGCCTGTTATTGGGTAAACCTCGCCATTTGAACTCTTGCTCCGTGTGCATCTGCCTGCCATGCTTCTAATAGAAAGGATCGCCTTCTTTGACACAGATCTTGATGACACCTTGTACTCTTCTACCGTTGGCATCGCGCAAGCTTGCAGGAAGAACATTGAAGGTATCGATCTCGGCTACACATTTTGCTTCGCATGATCCGATCGAGATGTCTGACGATGTGTGAATCGACAGAGTTTCTTGCCGTCAAATGCGGGATATCGGCAGAGAGAGCCTTCTCCCTCCGCGTCGAGCTCTTTCGATCCTACGGCAGCTCCCTCGCAGGCCTCATTGTATTGCCCTGACTACCTTCGTACATCAGTAAAGTCTCTTCTTGATCATGGCAGGAGCCTGTTAATTGTTTCTGTTTGTTCGTCTTCTTTCAGGCCCTCGGTTATGACGTGCACCCCGACGAGTACCACAGGTCTGTTCCGATTCAACATCTGCAAAGTTACAGCAGTAGATACGATCTCGTTCTTGACTTCTTTCCTTGTTGCCTTCAGCTACGTTCATGGAAGGTTGCCCTACGAGCTGATCAAGCCTGACGCGGAGCTGCGGGAGCTTCTCCTCGGCATTCCCCAGACTAAGATCGTACGTGTTCGATATCGGAGTTTGAATTCCAAATGTGAAGTTGTTGACGATCGATCGATTTGCTTTCGATACCGCTGCAGCTGTTTACGAACTCGGACAGGCAGCACGCGAGGAGGGCGCTGCGGAGGTTGGGCATCGAGGAAGGGTGCTTCCGGCGTATCATTTGCTTCGAGACGATGAATCCCCACCTCTTCGGGGACGAGATAGGAGCCAACAGCTCTCCGCCATTGCCGGCCGTGGCGACTCCAGAGGTGATCCTCAAGCCCTCTGCTCCGGCAATGGAGATGGCCGTGCGGCTTGCTGGCTTTGGCCCCCATCGCACGGTAGGAATGCGTGTTACTCTTTTTTAAGTCTCTGTTTCTATTCAATTACGTCTACCGACGAGCAAGTTCGACGTATGTCTTCACGTCACTTTTGTATCAGCTCTTCGTAGACGACAGCGAGAGGAACATCGCCGCAGGAAAAGCAGCAGGTCTTCGCACTGCTTTGGTAAGCCTCTGCATACCTTAAAGACCATATTATGTTCAGACCATTATGTGTAGGAGATGAGGATAACTCTCCTCCTCCGTTGTCTGCTTATATTCACTTGCAAGGTCGGGAAGCGTGTGAAGACAAAGGAAGCAGATTACTTGCTGGACATACCTTAAAGACCATATTATGTTCAGACCATGTGTAGGAGATGAGGATAACTCTCTTCCTCCATTGTCTGCTTATATTCATTTGCAAGGTCGGGAAGCGTGTGAAGACGAAGGAAGCAGATTACTTGCTGGATAGCATCTCCAGGTTGAAGCAGGTCGTACCAGAAATCTGGCGAGGGCTGGAAATGGAAAGAGGGGGAGATCATGGCGCGACAGCAATGAGGAGTGACTTGGATTCCATCAGACCGACCTACCCAGTCGGGGCTTAGTCGCCGTCACCACGCCACCTCGCCCCATCACCATAGCTTTGCTGCTGCAAGCTACGGTCATCAGTGGGCCTTCTTATTGCACATACTGCTGCTGTATTATATCGGTTCCTTTGTGTTGCTGACGCGACGCACATCCTCTTTGGCTGTCCGTGTATGCGTCGGCTGCGTAGTTGTAAAGGAATAAATGGTCAGTGGGGCTCATGACATCTAAACCACTTCCATCATCCAATAACTTGATGCTATTATGACATAATATTAAGTTCACATCTGTGGAAGATTTTAGTCTCTTTCACAATCAAAGAAATCTGGATTCTGCATCGAAACATTTCAGACAATAGACTCGGAACTCTATAAAGACAAGAACAAGCAGGAAATGGAGCACATCAACTTCACCCTACTCTGTTCCCTTTTCACCCGAACAAACGAGGTATCATGGTCTGTTGCTCCCATCTAAGGTCCTCGGTGAACTGCGACATAGCGGCCCTTGGATCACCATTGGAGACAGATAGGTAGAATTCTGCAGTTCCATAATCCACTTGCAGACTGCGTTTCACGGAATTGAGTATCTTCCTTTTGCCTCTCTCTGTAATTGCCCTGTTTGTTGGATTGCAGGTTTTTCCATCAGGGCCGCCCTCCAAATACAGCACTGCAACTTCTCTTTGTGCATGTCCATCCATCTCGACATAGCAGGTGCTATTAAGAAGAAGCTCTGGTTTGCCAATAGGGATCAGTAGTCTCTCTCTTGAGTAAATCCCATGGTCGCTCATCATATTATTTAATCGTTTGATGCCCATAACCTACAAACACAAGCAAATTCATTGAATGTCATAAGGGAGGAGAGGATCAATCAATGACTAAAGAAAGGCAAAATGTTGGAACTTGAGAGAGATGAATGCCTTTTAGACAGAAAATAAACAGATAACTATGAGAAAATTACATTAACTGTACCAAATAACGGATATAAAAAATAGCATCATGTCTAGATCAACTCTCTGAGGATATCTAATTATCTAAATATTCATGAGAACATATACATATATATCACTGATATGACCGCCGCCCTATGCAGAGATTATGAAGAAGCATTATTTGATTAATTGCTGGAACCTTTTGGTTTATGGGGATTCAGTGGGTCATGTGAAGTCGTGATCGTATCTAAGTCCATGTCAAGTGGGTTTACATCCAAAAATATTCAATTAAGCAAAAAATTGTAGTAGCTAGATTAATTTTTAAATTGGCCCTATTGTTGTCGTTTTCTGTTACATGTGTTCGTATCATGTTGATTTTAGATTAAGTAATTTTGTCCAGTATCGTATTGGGTTCAAGTCATGTTATCGTGCCATGTTTACATTGTTGGAAATGATCAAAACCAAAAACACATAAGATAATGAAATAACATGTTTGAAATGAAACCTCAGTCAAACAGACAATTCCGTGAATATAATAAGAGTAGAGTCAGTGCTACAGCCAGAAACCTCTTATCAGTCTTTTACAGCATCTACAGTAAGTATCAGATAATTCTTCTTTACTGTCTGTACTCTAAGAAATTGCAAACAAGAGCCACACAATTATACATTATAGTGGCTATGCCAAAAGGAAAACAACTCTGCGGCAGTGTAGTAACTCCCTGTCAATGGTCTACATAATGATATTCAGGTCCATGGCAAGGCACAGGTTATCAACCAGATTCATCCTGGGGAATGTTTGGAAAACTATTTCAGGAGGAAACAGAGTGTAGTACTTTTCAGCATGCTGAAATGCTACTGCTTTTGATCACTATAAATAGCCTTCTCATAAATATTCTGTTAAGTAAAAGAATTTGGTCTGAGGTCCTACTACTAGTTTACATTTGCTTGATATTCAACTTAATCCTGTAACTGCTACCATATTTATTCTACTCGCAGAGGCTGAGTTTCAAGATAAAGGACTTCGGCAGGCTTAAAAGAACAAAACTGCAAAATGAGGTTCTGCTACTAGGAGTAATAACCAGGAAGCAATTTTACAAACCCAATCATGTTGTTTGCTACTTTGCTTTATAACTAAGTGAATTGCTTAATGAAAAACAAAAAAAAAAACAAAATTCTGCCTTAAGAGTTCTTTTTCGAGACTTGAAGCCAACATCACTTGGTAGTTATAAAATGGTGATCCTCACATACACATAATTTCGGCCAAAGCTCATGCAGTTTTGAATGTCATATGCTACATCTGACTTGCAAAATCCTTATACATATTTCCCATCCAATATATGGCCTTAAGTAATTACATCATAACCAGCCTTGAACAGTAACAACCCTTCCACCATTTAGCCACCAGTTTCATCTTCATCAGATGGCATGTGATAAAGGCTTATAATCATCTTATAGCCTTAAATTTATCTGTCCTCGTGACATAAATTCTGATAAACATGCCAACAAAATATCAAGAAGTTTCCACGAAGACCAAGATTAGTACTTCAGCCTCATATAGAACTCGTGTCGACAAACATTACTGATTGGTACCCACCATGCTGATACATTACGAGCATATACCGATTCCACGCAAATTAAATCTTTGATGCCTCTTATAAGAGGCCCATTTACTATGTAGTCCTTTCCTATAAGATCACCGAGTTACTGAAGAAGCATCCTTCGAAAGCTTAATCATAATAGTTGACTAAAATTGCTCCTGCAATTTTGGTTATTGATCATCCACTTCAAACGCCTTTTCAAATCTCAGAACTTTGTTAAGTAAAAGATATGCATCCAATTCAATTATGCCACCTTCCATCTAATCAAATAGTATAACTCATGCCAATCCAACAAGTACAATGGGGGAGTGTTTGAGGTGGATGAAAGCAAAGACAGTGAAACAGGAAGAGAAAAATTCGGAAAACAGTTGAGGAGTTGGAAGATAGTTTTAGCTTGGGTCACATATCAATTAACCGAACGAAAGGCACGATTCTTGAACGAAACCCCAGAACCCCAAAAAGGGTTATGCATCACTACGCGATTAGGGCAGAGATTAACCCGCCATCAATGGAGGAAAAAGCATCCTCTTTTTCTTGCCCGATTCTATGTGGTGAAGGTTATAACTAATCAATTCATCCATAGAACCAAAAAGAATCTACGGAAGAAGAGCCAAAGCGGGTGTACCTGGACGGAATACCTGAGGGCGAGGCTGGCAACAGTGTCCCCGCGACGCAGCCGGTGGGAGATGGCGAAGCGGTCGAGACTAAGGTGGTGCCAGAAGGCGGAGGACGACGGCTCACCGAGGACCCGCCGCACCTTCCAGGGCGCCCTGAAGGCCCTCTCCAGCATCTCCCGCTCCGAGGCGACGGCGCGCCACAGCCGGCAGACGCACGCCGACCGAGCGAGGTCGGCGGGCGGCAGGAGCTCGAGGATACCCCGGAGGAGGTCCCTGGAGGCGAGGGCCGAGAAGTTGGAGTTCATGGGGGAAAGCACCTCCGAAGAGGAGGCGAGGAACGGATCAGGACTAGGGTTAGCGTCGGGGTCGGAGTCCGGGGGGAGGAGTTGCTTGACGAGGTCGTCGTCCTCGTCTCCTCCGCAGCATCCCATGGCACCACACTCTCGGTCCGAGGTCGATGAACGGGGGAGAGCGAGGAGGGTGAACAACTTGTCACTATCTCGGGCAAGACGGATGGGTGTCTGTGAAAACAAGAAATCAATTCATTTTTTTTATCTTGCGCTTTGAAGTGTGTTTGGGGGGAATTTATCATAAAAAGCCCTTAGTGTTGGGTTTTATTATATGGTGTGCTAGTAATTGATTTTTACCTAGGAATATTTTTTATTTTAAAATTTTAATAATATTCTTAAGTTAGATTGTTTTAAGTTACAGATCCATGGCCAAGCGTTGTCAGCCCGTCAGAGGCGCGGGATGTTCGCTGATGTCACGGGGGTCTTATCGTAATTATCATCCTCATCACCATGAATCAATTTGGTCCGATCTGGCCTTCATGGTTCGGGTTAGGTCAATCCAAATCGGATCGAACTTTGTTGAATCTAGTGTAATCAATATATTTTTATTAATAAATTAAAATCTTTTAGAACTACTAACACATGATTATAAAATATTTAATATTATTTTTATTTTTTATGATTTTAGGATGAATAAAGTTTTAAGTCAATTTATTTTGGGTTGAATAGATGATCGAGTATAACTCATTCAATTTTTTGATTAAATCTTTCTAAACTTCTTCAGAATTTCTAAGATACATGATAATATGTTTAGTATTATTTTTTATTTTTTATGAATTTAAAGTGATTAATTTTTGAAATAAGATATTTTTGGATTGAATACATAATGAGTGTAACTCAAGTGTAACATTTTATTTTTTTATCAAATATATCTGATAGAGAATCTATTGTTAATTGAAACACGATTACCACTTGAGATTGAAGTCACCCTCCATTCACCTATGTATACAAAGATTCAAAGTAGAGAAACACATTCTCGTTTATTATCATAAACCTCATTCTCTTCCTTTATGATAAAAAAAGGCTATCACAAATTTTCTTTTCTTCGTTCCTTCAAAGTATAAAAACATATCATAAATAGGAAAATGGTAAGGAATTCTCTTCTTTCTTAAACTACTCGAGCCCACATTTAGTGATATTAAATTACTAATTAAGTATCGGAGGGAGTAAGTTGGGTAACCTCCCTCGATCCTAGTCTTCGTGCAGGTGGCACATTGGAAGTATAATATTTTCACCTCGGAGATCTCTTTGATATTCCTTCGTACATAGGTTTGGACCACGTCGGGTAGATCAAGATGTCAATGATATTTTCCCATAACATTTTGACACTAAAAAGAGGAATGTCCACCCATTAATCCCCTCAATGAACTATCATGCACTTAGTTGATTTTACCTAAGTTATGCAACACCCTTGTGTATCCGTCCACAAAGATTGACCTCTCCAAAACCTCCTATGGTCCTTTAGAACCTATAAAAGAAAAAATGGATTACAGAAAGCATTTCACTCGGGATCCATAATTAATCATTTCAGCAAATGTTTCGTAGCGAATGTAAATTATAAACAGACTTCACAAGCTCTAAACGGTCATATAAAAAAGGGTCCAAAATGGTCAACTATGTACCGAAATCCCTATAAGTGCCCATATGATATAACTTTCATTTGCATGCCTAAGATGACCACTAAAATCAACCAAAATAAAGCTACTAAGCCTACTTTTAGCCCTTTACATGTTGTGCAAAGCATGGACAAAATCGAAAGATATACATTTATGAGCATTACATCAAACACCTCGTTTATAGTTTTGTTCATGACATTCTTCCCCATTTAATCCTTTAACGTCCTCGTTGAAGTCTTTGCAGATGTTGCATCTCCTCGCCTTTGCTGAGTCTTCAATCTTCTGTTCTAGTTCCAATATGCCTCTTGGCTCCCAACTATACTCCGCCGCTATTATTGAATAGTTAAACTTTGATCAGTCATGTTGCTTCAACTCGCTAATAAATCTGACTCTAGTGTGAGGTCGATTAAGTTGTGTTGATCCTTGTTGGTTCCTATATATCTCTCAGATGAAGGAAAAGACTATCCTTAGTATGTGCTAGTCTCTCAAATACCTCAGGTCGCTTGAATTGGATGGATGCTTATTGGAGCTTTAACGAGTATCGTCTTGCAGACTTTAAAGCTTTTGGGTTCTTTCTCTATAAAATTTGCCCATCAATTTTTTTCCATTTAGTTATCATTTTTAAGTAAGTTTGCATCACTTCTACTTTTGATTCACATTCTATTGGGAAATGAAATGGATAATCTAGTCTCAGTAGCACTGATCACCATTGGTGAGGATTATTGAAGCGTCTTTGAACTTATACAGAGCTCTTCTGCTGGATAGATAAGAGAATTGGGATACTCAATTTCACCCATTCTCTTAAGAGTTGAGAAGGCAAAGGTTACTTGACTTCACCCAACTCCTCGAGGGTTGTACTCTATGTATCGAGTTGGTTACTAGCCTTCACTCACTCTTTGCTCACACTTTCAAAGCACTCGAAGTGTTTGCACTACTTGCGTTGAGTTAGCTACGATGATTCACCTTAATAATGTCATCTAACTTCTAGAATATAAGAAGTTTTCACCCCAACTTAGGGCAATCTCTAATAGTTTTAGTTGTCTTTGGGATTGTACTATCTTCTCCATCATCTCTATGGCCTACTCCTTTGAGTAGCAAAGGTATAGTACCGCATACTGCCTACTTAATTCCTTAGTCGAGCACTCTTGCATTGACCCGACTCCACTTTTGACTATCTTGATAAGAAGCTCATTGACACTAGTTTTATGAAGTTTCCTAGCCTCTGCCTTTTAGCCTTATCTTGGAGCTTGGAGATTGCCTTTGTATTTTTCACCTCCTCAACCACTTTTACGACCAAGCGCTCTTCTCCTTTGAGAACAAGGGATTGATGATTTTACAAAAGTCCTACCTTTACGATAACATAACGTTGTCATACCCATGACCCTACTATATGTTGCCTCGCATCTACATCCCTTTCTTCATGATCGATAGATTACCTCTATGGTATTATGGTACTCCTTTGAGTCTACCTTCATTTTAACTGATGCTTGGTTTGGGATAGCTAAGTCCCTCTAGACTCATTATCGCTTCCTCGTCCTTTTTGACCACCTGCTTCAACACTTATGTGTTATCCGAGTAGTTCCCCTTGATCGATGGAAAGACATATTGCAACTCACATATATGGCCTCCACTATCATGTTATAGAGCTCACATCGATTCTGTTCTCCTTAGCTTCCTTGGTAGCAATGTTAGCTTACTTGACCTTGTCCTTTGACTTGTCGGGCTCCCTTAAGTGAATATGAGTTCTAGAGCAGTCTAACTCTTCAATCGCTCTGATCATACCTTTACATGATCAAGTCTCTCTCCCCTCCCATGGGACTTATTGGCACTGCATTTGAAATTCTCCCTTGGTGGTATGCAGTCCCCATATGCTAGTAACCAAGACACTTTCATTCGAAACAAAATTCGATGCATGCATAGAAGACCCGCCTATACGATATTATGATATTTACTCCTTGAATCCATAGTTTTTCTTATCATCATATTATTCACTGAAGTGGTGCTCCCAATAACTCCTGATCATACCTCCGTATGATCTAGTCTCTCACGGGATTTTCTCGTGTGTATCATATTGCTACGAACTATTCCATCACGATTCGCTACACCATGTCACCTCTTGGTGATATTTTATTACATTCTGATTATTGTGGGATGAACTCAGATTGCGATCCCTCCATGTGTGACCTATGGTAGCATATTGTATGGCCTCTTTCACTTTTGATTATGTTCACTCTATTGACAATCGATTTTCATCCACCCGCTCTCGGGTCACACCTAGTTGAAGCATAGCTCTAGGATAGTTCATCGCTTAGCAACTCTCGAAGTCCACTGACTTCATTGAAATTGGTATATAATTGTCTGGATCTTGGGCTTTTGTCCTAATCAGCATAATTTTCGCTATCAACCGCTTCCTTCATGGCAACTCGAATTGTAGTATTATGACAGTCTTTAAGAGTATCTAACTTCACATCATTTTGCCCCGTGCTAAGGCCTTTTGACCTAAACTTTACCTCTGCAAGTTGAGTTACCTTGGTTCCTCCATCAAATGCTTCTCCGAGATAAGATGTATGTGCCTCGAAGCTCACTTTGTCTTTGGCATCATGCAAGATGCGTCTGCTCCATCAGAATAAAGAATCTTGTGGAATGACATGATCCTACTCTTTGCTCTACAAGAGTTAATGTCATTGAACTATGTCCAAGGAAAGCTTCGTGCCTCTGCTCTATGTTCCATCTTCTATGTCAACTCCTTTCATGCAGCTTAGGTACTATTATTAGGATCGAGAGTCTGGTGTCGGCACTAAGAGGGGGGGGTGAATTAGTGCAGCGGTAAAAATTACGTCTTCAAAAAATTTGTTTCAATTAAAACCGTTTCGTAAAGGTAATACTTTGAAAGCGTACGTAAAAGAGTAGTGGATGTAAAAAGCAAGTAAGAAGGTTTGTAGTTAAAGTAAATTGCTCAAAGAAATGCAAACCAGATTTTATAGTGGTTCGGTCGTCGTGACCTACATCCACTCCGCCGATTCCTCTTCTGTCGAGACCACCGGCATCCATTATGGGTCTTCCTTCAATAGACGAAGACCAACTACCTTTTACACCCTTCTTCTCCTTTTCACGGGTTTAGGAGACAACCCTTACAAGCACTCACTCACTCCTCTCTCAAACTATTCTAACACTTAGAAGAGGGAGAGAAGATCACACAAGATTTTAGCAACGTTTCTTTCTTTTTAAACTCTTTGTGCTTATGTGCTTTAACCAGGAGGGATGAGAGGGGTATTTATAGGCTTCAAGTTGATTCAAACTTGGAGCCTAAATCTTTCCTATCCCGGGTTCCCCGGGCACGGGCGATACCACCGCCTGCGTTAAGCGGTACCACCGCCCAGTGTTAGTCTAACACTGACACTGCCCTGGGTGGTTCCACCGCCCAGGTCTGGCGGTACCACCACCTGGGGCGCAGTGCTGGGTGGTACCACCGCATGGCACCCTGCTAGGGGCGATACAACCACCCAGACTGGCGGTACCACCGCTTGACATAGTCTCAAAGATTGTGCCACGACGTTGAGACTTCTTAGGGCACTATTTGGGCCTCTTATTGGGCCCATCACAGTCCTTACATGGGTTTAGCTGGCCCCTAATTGGGTTGGCCCAAATCCAAGCCCAATTACGTGCTAACTACGAAATCCTAAGACATTTGCTAAGCTAAACAAGTCCATATGTCTATTCTTCTGGCGAGCTTCCGGTGAACTTCTGATGATCTCTCGGCAATGTTCCGGCGGACTCCCGGCAAGCTCTTGGACTTCACGATGATCTTCTTGGTGAGTTTCGATGAGCTTCTCTGGCAAGCTCTGAGACTTCTTGGTTGGTTCCGCTAGAACTTTCGACTAACGTCCGGACTTTCGACGAACTCTCGAACTCCCAACGAAATCGTTTCCTTGACTCCGGGACTTCATTTTGCTTCATGCCTTGCTATTGTAGTTAATCCTGCACATGTAAAAATATATTTTGATCTAGACAATTAATACTAAGTATTAATCAAGTTGTCTGACATGTCATTGGTCCCTCGACGCTTCGTCCGATTCTTCGGCGCATCGTCCTCTCTTGCGGCCTATTGCCCAATCGGCCAATTGACTTTGCAACTCCGATATCCTTGGCGCAATATCCACTCTTCTTGGCCCGATGCCCGAATCCACGGCTCGAAGCCTTCTGTCGATACGTCGACCGTTTCTCCGGCCTGACGTCCAATCTTCTGACATGTTTTTCTCCGGCACAACATGATTCTTCCTGATTTAATTGTCTCATCCTGATCGAAGCATCCTATATCACTCAAAACGCAGATTAAAACATAAATACTTATCGATTGGTTTCAGCATCAAAATTCGAGATTCAATAACTATAATAAGTTATACCCAAGTTTCTCCATTTATTGATTTGCATTGAGTTGATGGTGGCCCTCACGCCCACTATTCCATGGGTTAGCCCTTCGTTGAGGCCAATCTCCATATCAGTTCCAGGTGTGCGTTCATTTGGTATTGTCTTGGGTCACTCCCCCACTTATAATGCATCCACCAATGCATTCCTTTATGTGAGATCATGCGATGACTCTTCACCACTCGTTCAGTCTGTTGAGCTTTGTGGAGTTGTTGTCTTGAGGTACCCCTCGACATGTGCAGTCTATTGCATATGATTCTCTCTTTAGAGAATCAGGACTTATCCCTCCAAGGTATCTATCTCGTTAGAGCAACTTTTCTATTCACATTCTTCCCTTTGGAAGTTTCGAAGACCACTATCCCCTTGAACTACTCCGCCTTGCTGAGCAAACTGTGCATTGTTCTACCCTAGCAAATGCACTTGTTAGATTGTGACTCCTCGCTAATACAGCCCCTACTGTACCCCTCAAGGTCTAGCAATATGTTGAATTCGCTGCGCATTTTAGCCTTTTACGGACATGTCCTTCCCATGCCGAAGAGAAAGTTTCAATGCTCCATGGCATTGAGTTTCAATCATCTTGGGATGGCCGCAAACATTTCATCGTCCGTATATAAGCCCTTGCAAGAGTACCAATTTTTTTAAGTTAGCAATTCCCCTCACCTCCGTGAGATTTACACAACTCTTTCGGTCGTTAAGCAAACCATTTCACTTTGTACGGTCTCATCTTTTACTAAGTGCATCACTTGCCTTGAGTACCATCAAGTATGGTTGCCACCGTTGAGCCGTAGCTCGAACTCAGTCATCCCAATCTTTGTGTGTTACACATTCTTTCCAACTTGTTTATTCTTATTGTGCATATTGCGTGAAGGGTTAACTATTACTCTAAATGTCAAACTTATATACCCACTCCTCTGAGCGACTACTATTGAATCTCGGATTTTGATGATGAAACTAATTGATTGTGTTTAGACGTTTAATTACATTTTGAGTGATGCAGGTCCGTGTTTATATGATAAGTATTTCTATATATACTTGTCCCACTCTGATATTATATGTCATATACTTAATTGATTTTTCTTAAGTCATGCGACACCATTGTGTATTTATTCGTAAAGGTCCGCCTCCTCGAAACCTCCTATGGTTCCTTAGGACCTACAAAGGAGAGACGGGTTAGACAAAATATTTCACATAGGATCTATAAGTAATCATTTTGTAAACACTTCGTAGCTAATGTAAATTACAAACAAACTTCATAAGCTTTGAATTGTCACACAACAAAGGGTCTAAAATGGTCCACTATAGACCAAAATCTTCACAAGTGTCTGCATAACATAACCTTTATTTGCATACCTAAAACAACCACTAAAACCAACCAAAATGGGGCTACTAAGCTTACTATCGACCCTTTATATATTGTCCAAATCATTAACAAAATCAAAAGACACATACATACATGAGCATTATATCAAACACCTCATTTATAGTTTTGTCCGTGATAGAACGCTCCAATGAGAAGGCTCTACTTTGACCCACTACACTTTTACTCAAGGGGGATAGCTTTCATCCTTCCCTCACATGGATGTGTCCAATTTGACACAAACACCGGTATAGTACTAACGTCTATTCAATGACCCAAGCCTTTCATACTCGAGGATGACCTTAAGCCACCTACTTGTCCCTACTAAGGCATTTCAAAACCTCACCCAACAGGTGCATACGCTAACCGACATGATCCAAGCTATCGCCTTACTCCTACCTCAATTAGCCTAATGGCAATGCCACCATCTCGGTCATGATTAGTACCTCAACTGCCATTGGCTTTGGTGCTCATCGAGATTCCCCTGCTTGAAGCAGTGCTAATATTTCAGGATCGCCCAAGGCTTATGAAACTGCTAGTCGAGGGAGCGCCTCACATCCTAACTATAGAATTCAATGTACCGCCACACCACCGCTTTGCTATACTTAAATCCAAGGCCTAATTAGTGGATTCAATATGTGATTCCTTAAGGATCTAGCTGCAACAAATGAACCGTCTAAAAAGAGACAACAAGAGTTCCAACAATACCAAGGGGAAAGGTTGGATAACCCACCTCATGTTAGTCCCCATTCGCTCAAAACATCCAAGAGGAGCTAATCCCAAGGAACTTCCACCTCCTGTCACTGAAGGCCTTTGATGGTAGTACCAACTCGATAGAATACACTGTTGCCTTCCATGCTAAATGCATTTGTGATGAATGAGTTAGGAAAATCCAACCCACATAAAGAGAAATCAATGACAATGAAGGCGCGAGACAAAATGTGTTTGA
Organism: Musa itinerans; assembly: GCA_001649415.1. Taxonomy (NCBI): domain Eukaryota; kingdom Viridiplantae; phylum Streptophyta; class Magnoliopsida; order Zingiberales; family Musaceae; genus Musa; species Musa itinerans. The sequence goes on along the minus strand of LVTN01000108.1, from coordinate 443,081 downwards.
GATGAATGAGTCGAGAAAACCCAACCCATGCTAAGGCAAATCCTTCACAGTGGAGGTGCAGGGCAAAATGTGCTCGAGTCTTGTAAGTTGGGAAACTCGACCTGTGCCAAGGTAAATCTACATGGTAGAGGCACAAGGCCAAATGCGCCCGAGACACGTGAGTTAGGAAAATCCAACCCGCATGAAGAGAAAAACCCTATGGTGGAGGCAAAAGGCCAAATGCGCTTTAGATGTATGAGTTAGAAAAACTCGATTCGTGTCAAGATAAATCTGCTACAGCTAATACACAAGGCCAAATATGCCCAAGACCCATGACTCGAGAAAACTTGACTCACGTAAAAAGAAATCCACTATGGCAAAGGCACAAAGCTAAATGTGCCCGAGACACGTGAGTCGAGAAAACTTGACCCGTGCCAAGATAAATCTGTTACGGTGAAGGTGTAAGACCAAATACGTCCGAGATGCATGAGTCAACAAAACTCGACCTGCGTGAAGAGAAATCTACCACAGCAGACGTGCAAGGGCAAACATGCCCAAGACGCGAGTCAAGAAAACTTGACTCGTGTGAAGAGAAATATGCTATAATAAAAATACAGGCCTAACATGCCTATAATACTTGAATCGAAAAAACTCAACCCACAGAATGAGATCACAAATACTCTCATGTTGAAAAAATTGAATGACGTGCTTCAAACCCATCTTGCAAGAGCCCCGAAGTATACCTTCGGTGGGGGACAAATGGTTGGGAATCTACCATTAGTTGACACCCGATTGCCATACAAGATCCATATCATCCTTTATCTGCTTGCATGTACAAAGATTCAAATCAAAGAAATATAAGATTTCTTCTCATTCATTATGGCAAGAAAAGGAATCACAAACTTTCTTATCTCCCTTTCTGACATGAAAGATAATCCTAAACCCCCTTATCTTTTTTTATGAAAAAAAAAGTCATCACAAACTTTCTTCCTTTCCTTCAATGTATAAAAATATATCTTTAACAAGAAAATGGTAAGGAACTCTCTCTTTTCTTGAATTATTTGAGCCAATATTTAGGGATATCATATTATTAACTTGAGTGTCAAAGGGAGCAGGTCGAGAAACCTCCCTCGACCTTGGTCTTCGTCCAGGTGGCATACCGAGAGTGCAGTACTTCTATCTCGGGAGCACAATATTTTTATCTCGAATATCTCTTAGATATTTTTATATACACGGGTCTGAATCACATTGAGCTGACCAAGGCGTCAACAATATTTTCCCCTAACAACATTTAAACTTTTCTGGAATTATTAGGATAAGATATAAAATATATTTATATCACTTTTTTATTTTTATATAAATTTAGGATGATCAATTTTTAAAATAGTATATTTTTTATGTTAAATATGTGGTTAAGTGTAACTGGAGGGTAATTTTTTTTAAAAGTAAATTGTGAGGATGAGGAAGAGAGAGGAGAAGGGAGAGGGGGAAGAAGAGGAAGCCGAGGAGAGGGGAGAAGGTGACGGAATGGGAGGAGGAGACGGTGTTAGAGTTTGATGTGGGAGGATGACGAGGCGAAGGTGGAGTGGGTGGAGGATGAGGGAGAGGTTAGAAGAAGCCAAGGGAGGGAGAGGAGGAAGCAGCATTGGAGTTGGAGTGGGAGAATGCGGAAGTGGACATGAAGCGGGAGAGGAGGAGGTAGAGGTAGAGAAGGCTAAGGGAAAGGGTGAGGAGGAGAAAGCTAATATAGGAAGGAGGATGAGGAGGTAACTTGAAAAAATCAATGAATTCTTTAGAATTTAATTAAATCAATTAAAACCCAAAACCCGTAAGTTTTAAGTTTTTTCCACCATGCGCCTCCTTTTTGGTTTATTTATATTTTGCTTCTTGATTTATTTCTACGTAATTTATCTTTTTTTAAAAAAAAATAAAATTATCCTTGACCTTCATCATATCAATTTTTCTCATCGCCCCATTATGGCCCTCTCCACCCTCTTGTCACCACTTGCTACCTTCACCTTACTGGCCCCGTCATCCCACTATGATCGTCTCTAGTATTCATCGCTTCTGTATGGTCGTCTTTGCTCTCATCCTTATCCATTATTGTCGAGGTATCACTAAGGCTCCACCTTAGCCCTATCATCAGCCTTAGCAAAGGAGAAGGGGATAGTCGGACGGAGATTTACGTTTCTCCTCCCTCACATGGCCCACCGTGTTAGGCATTGCTTGTGCCTTCTTCTCGAGTTGCTATGCTCTCTTAATTGAGTGATGGTGAGGGATGCGAGAGTTAGACTAAAGTAGGGGAGAACATGCTCTTTTAGCGTGAGGGTCTCGAAGTTTCTGAGACTGAGAATGTTCTCCTCGAAGATGATGAGATGAGAGACAAACAAGGATAAGAGTAGAGGTGACGACGATGAAGGTGGATGAGGAGGAGGGTACAGGGGACGAACGAGGATGAGGGTGGAGATAATGGGGTCACGTGATGAGGCATAGGCGGCGAGCGATGGCAGTGCTCTTCGAGTTGCTATGCTCTCTTAATTGAGTGATGATGAGGGATGCAAGCGTTAGACTAAAGTGAGCGAGAACATGCTCCTTTAACATGGGGGCCTCGGAATCTCTGATGCTGAGAATGCCCTCCTCGAAGATGATGAGACGATAGACAAACAAGGATAAGAGTAGAGGTGATGATAATGAAGGTGGATGAGGGGGAGGGTATAGGGGACGAACAAGGATAATAGTGGAGATGATGGGGGTCACACAATGAGGCAAAGGCGGCGATCACAATAGAGCGATGACAATGCTCCCGGATGCTCTACTAGAAAAACAATAAAACTTGGGTTTTTCTTTTTTATTTTAATTGGGTGATTTACATGTTTCCCGGCTTGACATCGATAGCATCTCATCCTTTGATCACGGATTAAGCAAATGGGTTGTGAGAGAAGGAACGTTGTAAATGCTGGACAACACTGCAAAACGTAACACCAATTGCTAATCTTTGTATTCATCCCTTACTACAATATATATAATCGTGTCATTCGTGTGAGGTGAGAACCGACGAAGATGAGGAGACCTTAAGGAACCTAATGACATAGAGCTTATATATCCTATGGTTGTGTATTGTATTTGTCGTCAACATCAACGACGCGATCGTCGTCGTCCATGAACCTCTTCCAGAACCAGTGCTGCTTCCACACCTTCTCCGTCATCTCCTCGATGGGAACATTCTTCGTCTCGGGGAGGAAGAAGAGCACGAAGACGGACATCACCACCACCCACCCCGAGAAGAAGGCGAAGATGCCGTACTTGAGGTGGCAGAGCATCGAGAGGAAGGCCTGCGCGATGACGAATGTGAAGAGCAGGTTGACGCACACCGTCACGCTCTGCCCGGCCGACCGCGTCTCCATCGGGAAGGTTTCGCTGGGAATGAGCCACCCCAGTGGCCCCCACGACCAGGCGAACGAGGACACGAAGGTGCACACCATCACCACCACGAAGATGGCGTAGCCGTGGCTCAGGTTCTCGGAGTGATCGGTCACCTTGATGCCGAGCACGATCGCGATCACCACCTGGGAGAGGAACATCTGCACCCCGGCCTCCAGGAGGAGGATCCGCCGCCCTATCCGGTCCACCAAGTAGATCGACACCACCGTCGAGAGCACGTTGACGGCGCCGGTGATCACCGCGGAGTAGAGGGAGGCGTCGCTCTTGAACCCCAGTGTGTTGAAGAGCACCGGGGCGTAGAACATGATGGCATTGATTCCAGTGAACTGCTGAAAGATCTGCCGACGTAGAAAGAAGCAATGAATTAGTCTGACGATTACCTGCAACTGCCAGGAAAAGCCATTAGTGGCAGTCTTCTACCTGGAGGAGGATGGCGATGACGAGCTGAGGACGGTTGCGACGTTTGAGAAGGTTGCGGAAGGGGTGCTTCACCTGCTGAGCAACGCGACTCGCCTCCAGGATCTCGTTGAACTCCGGCTCCACGTTGTCGGTCCCGCGAATCTTCTTGAGCACCGCCTTGCCTTCCTCGAGCCGCCCACGCTCGATGAGACTGTTGGGCGTGTCCACCACGAACAGCGCCCCCACGGTGAGGAGCAGCGCCGGGACGCCGGCCAGCGAGAGGGACAGTCTCCATCCCCAAGTGTGAATCCTGCAGGGTGTTGTTCCAGGGTCATATCGTAGATTCAAGCGACAGGGTGACGAGAAAGGTGCGGAGGTGGTACTTGGAAGTTCCGTAGTTGACGAGGTTGGCGAAGAGGATGCCGATGGTGACATTGAGCTGAAACAAGATGTTGAGGCCTCCACGGATTCTGGTGGGTGCAATCTCTGACAGAAACAGGGGAACGGCCTGCATCCGTACGTCCGATGTTGGATGAGCATGGACTGAGGTACATATGATTCCCGAAGCAAGAACTTGCGCAAGGAATTATCAGTCAAACTGACGGAGGACTAACCTGGTTGGCAAACCCAACACCGCAACCGAGGAGGATTCTGCCGATGATTAGCATGGCGAGATCCTGCGCCGCGCCGTTGAGGATGACTCCCACAAGGAAGAAGACGCCGGCGATCAACATGGTGTGCTTACGGCCGAGGTTACGGGTGGTGTAGGAAGCGAAGAAGGTGGCAGTGAGGCCGGCGAGGTAGAGCGAGGAGGTAAACAGCTGAAGGCCCTGGTTGTCGTACTTGCAGTAGTTGCTGTCTTTGGACTCGTTCTTCCGACGGTAGACTTTGGGGAAGAACTTGATCAAGAAGTCATCCATGGAGGTCACGCCGCCTGTTAGCACAAGTGCGCAATTGTTGTTGGATGGAAAGGTTGAGGTTGATCGAGGCACAAGAAGAGATGAAGAAAGGCAATTTATGTATGTGATCCAGAATTTGGGGTCTTCATCAAATTCCAATGTTCCTTGGAACATATTGTTTGATAAATCATACATGCGAGAAAACTAGTGTTGGCATCTATACGATCATTAGATAGAGTTTATGTATGTAATACCCTGATTTAATCAAGCATGATTAAAATTAAGATTGATTTATAAGAATGCTAATTTTAGACTGATGATTTAGACAACCGTGATAATTAGTAAGCACCACTGGTGCTAATTTACTTGCTTTACTTGGTTCTTAGATGACAAATGGTTTTCATCTTTCTTTATCTATGTCATTTTCTTCAGCAGCAAAAAGCAAAAACTGTTTCTTAACTTTGAGGTGCACCTCGAAAGTTCATGCATGTAATCCTTTTGTTTATCCTTCAAAGACTAGTGTAACGAAAAGAAAAGAAAGAAAAAGGTCTGTGTTTCTATATATCTTCATTCAGCAAAAGAGAGTGACATAAAGTCAACACCATCTCTGCCTCATCTCACGTAACTAACAAGGAAGAGCGAGACAAGTTCTTACCTGAGATACCGACGTCGTAGCCAAACATCAAACCGCCGGTGGCAGCCATCAAGCAGGAGATGATGACCACCGGCGTTATCTTCGCCTCGAACTGGCTGCCGGCCGACGCCGACACGGAGAAGCCTCCGGCCATGGTGAACGAGAGAGAGGGAGAGGAGATTGCGACGAGGAGGGCTCGATGGATTTGTGGTGAAGGTTAACGCTTCTCACTGAGTAAGAAAGCCAAGCTGAGTTCGGAAGACACTGCTGTGCCTTACGATTTATAGATAGACGCCATGCGGTGCAGGGTATGAAAATTCCACTATTCCCGTAGAGAATTTTCCACCACGCAACGGCTGGGATTTCGCCTCCTGGAGGAATCCGACGGCGGCGTTCCTCCTGCAGATGGACGGTCAATCGACGGCTCTTCCTCGGGTCTCCAAAAATGCGTGCGTGCTTTAGAACACGTTGAAGTAATTAGCTATAATACAAGGGGACTGATGTGGGCACTTTGCACCTGTGTTTGTGGGAATCTTGATCACGGAGAGGCAAGTAAAGGTTGACCGAGAGTAGATGATGATGCAGCACAGCATCACGTGGCGTGGATTTTGGTAGGTGTTTCGGTTGATGCATTCACATGGATTTTTCTGCATGCTCTGTGAACGGTATCCTGATACGACTCACACTCTAACCCTAGTCTTGGAGGAAATATTATTTTATATTTCTAATGAATGAAAACACGTTATAATTAAATATAATATGGACACTGTTACAACTGAAGCAAGAAATACTTTTTAAGATCCATACATACCCTGAGACGTCATCCTTATATTAAACAAGGAACGTTATAATAAAAAGAAATATTTCCTTTACATCTGGTTTGGCGGAGGAGGCTTGACTCGAAAGGCTTCTTAGTTCCCGATCTTGAACGCTGTAGGAGAAGCCGACAAGGAACTCGGACGTCAAATGTTGACCAACGATTGACTTTGGGGTTAGTCATTAACATTAGTCAACAAGAACCGTCAACATACCGAATAAAAGGCGAGCTTTCCATGATATCACTTCACACTTTGTCGACAGATTCCGTGGTTTGCCCGCCCAACCTTTCACAAAAGCTGTCACAGAAAAGTGCGATATGCGTGCTGTCTTATCCTAGTTAGAAAAAATGATGTGATGGGTCATCGTTGAAAGGAGGAGAATGCAGGGTGATATCATGCCGTAGAATTACGATAGTGCATACCGAATACTGCTCTTATATTACAGTACGTGGCTGAACAACGTAAACCACCTCTTTTTTTTTAATACCATCACGTGAACCATCAGATTTAAGATTAAAAATAGATGTTATCAATAAGATGACTCGCTTTAAATGCTAAATACAAATCTCACAAGCAAGAGCACCAAGTCCACAATCACTGAATCGTTATTCCTGGACGAGAAGACTATCGAGAAGAGGGTGCTCTGGATGTGTATGTCGACCAATCGTTCTTCTATCTAGATGCTGAGCTCTAGAAAGCAACAGGGAAACAAAAAAAAATTTAGCATACAAGAGTAAGAAGAAGGTTTTTTTTATGTATAATAATACTTCGCATACGATTTCCACAATAACACTTCAATTTTCCTCATCAATTATGTAAAACTAATTTGCTGAATGCCAGAAAAACCTATGATTAAAGTTGATAACATGAACTGAGATCAATAAAACATCTAGGCATCAAATGTAACCATGAGACAGTGCGCCACCGATTGACTGGACTCTTCTAAATACTGGGATTGACATTTTGCCAGTAGGTTCATTGCCTATGGCTCTGCACTTACAACAGATGCCATTATTCTGAAGGATCACAACCCTCAAGTTTAGTACAACTCTCATGCTAATATATAGGTCATGGCATTGAAGAATTCAGTCATAAACCTTTTTGTCAAAAACATATACCGGGTAGTGAGGCTTTTACCGTGTGTGAATAAGACCACCACTGCACTGCTTAATTTGTTGGTGCATTCTAAAATTAATTACACAATGTAGGTGAGAAATCACATTTTTTCGGCATACAAGTAATCAAATGCATCAGATTTTGGGTGGCACTAACACATTCCAACTTCAGATAGAACGCACAGACACTAAAACCTGAGTCAGACCCTTGTAAGATCAGATAATGGCTAATGCTTTAGTCTAATTTGAGAATCAATGAAGCATAAATTATTGTGAAATAATCATTTTAGTCTAATTTTCTTCCTAAACAACAAATGGATGAGAACATTTTACAATTCGGATGGCAGTTTAACATATGCTTTATATAGCTTTTACCATGAAACTCTGGTACGGTACGATATTTCAATCTTTACTTTATACTTAATAAACAAAAAATATTATAATATGCCTAATAATTAATGGCTAATGCTTTAGTCTAATTTGAGAATCAATGAAGCATAAATTATTGTGAAATAATCATTTTAGTCTAATTTGCTTCCTAAACAACAAATGGATGAGAACATTTTACAATTCGGATGGCAGTTTAGCAGATGCTTTATACAGCTTTTACCATGAAACTACACCATGTGCTTGATGTAAATGATGTGAGATTGATGTGCCTAAGATGATGCAGCAACTTAAGTTACTTTATATTAACAAACAAAAAACAGTAGAATATGCCTAATAATGCATAAATATATCCAGATCAATTTAATCTAGGTAGAAGGAGATGACAAGATTGTGTCATCATCAATTAATCAAAAACTTATCCATTAGGTTGCACATATTAAGAAAATCAAACCTTTCATACATTATGCAATTGATACATACATCCACATACATACATATGTTGAGTGAACATCCTATCAGGTGGATTGTCATGATAGAATCAGAGCCTCAATTCCCACAGAAAGGAACCTACCACAACTCTCTCTCCCTATATATATATATATGTATATGCATATGTATGTATGTACATATATGTATGTATGTATGTACATATATGTATGTATATATATATATATATGTGTGTGTGTGTGTGTGTGTGTGTGTGTGTGTGTATATGTGTGTATATAAATATATATGTATATTGTATATATATATAAACTAACACTAAATATAGGATTGGAGTCTCAAATCCTTATTCTTTAATGAATTTAAGTATCAAACTACATGTGGTCTTATATTCTTATCCCATATCTCTATTTGTGCAACTGTGATTCAAAGGACAACTATAGCTACGTCATTGATAGTAAAGAAAGAAAAGGAATATATCACAAAAACTTGACATGAAAGAAAAGGAAAAATCAAAATTTTTAAAGCATGGATAACTAAGGTGAAGCAGCTCAAGACCTTACACTAGTTGATGAAAGTTCCATGGTTGCTGAATGATCACTTTCCTGCAAAATTCAACAAAAAAACATTTAAGTGTCAAAAACATCACAGAATTCCAAATGAAAACACAGTACATAATGTTCAATTTAATTGTTATAAAAAAAGTTCAAATCTGTCAGCCAAATACCTCAATTAACAAGTCCTCCCTAGTAACCAAACCTATAAGATGAGAAGGGCAAGGGACAACAAATATATGCCTCAGGCCCAACTGTCGGAAAAGATTGTACACCTGGAATAAGTAGAGTAGACAGATCTATTGGTGAAGTATGCACAACAAGCTAAATCAATTTCCAAAATGGATAAATCTGTAACTTCATGAACCTTTGCCAAAGACATCTTCTGGTACAATATATGGGGCAGGGTTTAAGTACGAGGCAAGATCTAAGTAGAGTTCCAGTTCATCCTCAGTCAGATGAATATCCTCTGTGGACATTCCTTTACCTGAGACAGTTTTGACAAAATCACTGAAGTTTTGACAAAATCACTGAAGTTCTGCCTATAAAAGAAAGAAATAATCAGTTACTTTGCATAGTAGCTAATACATCTAAAGAACTAAAAATAAAAGATTACATACCTGTTTGATATTCCCCACATATCACAAGGAAAAGGACTGTTCTGAAAATCCATCTTAGACTTTAGAAGTACCAACAAAGTGACTGGAAAATCAAGAGATATATAACATTTTGAGCCACAATTTAACTAGTTAATTTTAAAACTTGTCTGAGATGATGCATATATTTTACCTGCAAAGGATGAGACCAATAACAAGCGCCTCTCCATTCTGTTCGTGATCTATCACCTTAATGTAAAACCATGTGAAATAGCTTCAGTAATCAGCAAGCTTAGTATATAGACAATTTACTGCAGTTCTGACTCACTGGGAAGCAAACCATGTGAAATAGCTTCAGTAATCAGCAACCTTAGTATATAGACATTGTGCTTGTTGCTCCATAACACAGAGATGATATCTCTAACTTTAACAACACGAGGGAAGGATACAACCTTTCAACACAAAGGCAACCATATGTTAGATAAAGATCCGAATAAGAAATTGTATCTTTATTTTCCTACATCTTACTAGTAGCTGAAACCTTTTGATTCTTGCATGCCTCCTTGGCTGCCCTGTCACGCAAATATTGCTTTGGCCTTGATTCAAGCAGAGGAATGCCTCTCAGTTGTGCTTGCTCTTCATAAAGACCTTTGTTAAAAAAATCTCCAACAGCCTGAGAGAAGTAGGTTTAGCACCCTCCTAAATTCCTTAGGCTCAAAAGAAGATATCACTAAATGCATACCTTTGATATTAGAAGAACAAGCATGATAAGAGGCAAGAGCTTTAAGTTATTTGTGATTTCAACCATAATGACACATAAGGAAACAGTCATTCGCATTGGACCTCCGAGGTAAGAAGCAGCACCAAGTAGAGCATACCTGAAGACAAATTTCAGGGAGCAAAGCCAAAAATTACACAAAAAATACTAATTTTTTCCTTCACTATGATCAGGCATCAGCAGGATACTAACCAGAAAGTGCATGCCCTCTTTTGTCTCATGTTGCAATATAACTAAACCAATGATACAAGCCTGGATATTTATGTAAGATCAAGTACTACTTACTGAGTTCTACTTCGAGTGTTAACAAGTTGGTTCTCTTTAAGTATATACCCAAAGGTATCATATTGGACCAACAAATTCAGAAGCAATCAGATAGATGTGCCTTGTCATTGCTATCATCAAGAAAATAATGACAGTGGAAGTCATTGGTATAGGTCTAATATCACTCATGTCGTAGCATTGATGTGTTTAGCCTTTTAACATTCACAGATTGTGAAGACCAATCAGTCCGCTTGATATGCCTTGTTATAAGTTTTATTTTTGTATCACTTAATCACATTTTTTAGAGTTTTACAAGCTTGATCTTAGCATATTTTTGGATCAATATTCGAAGAGGGTTTTATGTATAGCTTATCCACATCACCACCAATAAGTAGATAGAATCTGGGATGTTAATGAAGTTCATAGTGAAGTAAAATGGCAGGAGTACACCTTTAACCTTTGTCACATACAGGTTTTTCTGTATTGCCTGGCTATAAATAGCAAAGATGTGAAAAGAGAGAAAAAATGAATAAAGTAAACAAAGACAGAGCCAGGAAAGTATATAAATCCATAAGAGTCATCACCACCAATAAGTAGATAGAATCTGGGAAGTTAATGAAGTTCATAGTGAAGAAAATGGCAGGAGTATACCTTTAACCTTTTGTCACATACAGGTTTTGCTGTATTGCCTGGCTATAAATAGCAAAGATGTGAAAAGAGAGAAAAAATGAATAAAGTAAACAAAGACAGAGCCAGGAAAGTATATAAATCCATAAGAGTAATAACAAAGGAAAACACTTTATGTTTTCAATTTTAGATGATTAATGAAAAGAATGCCCCTTGTTCATTTTTCCTATCTCGTTCACTTTTTCCATTATTATTCATTTTCCTTGGGTTTCAACGTCTGCCTTGATTGTGTTTATTAATAGACCATTGATCACTAGTTTGCATCAAATCTTCTGTTTGAAATTTTTTTCTTCATTATTTTCAGGTTTTAAATCATTTCATACCCCATTATATGCATTGACGCTTTCTAGAATCATGCCTATGTCAAGTTAGATATAAATAAGTTAAAGTTTTGATAAATAAACAAAAGATTCACTAAGGCAACTAAATAATAATAACAATATAATTCCACATCTATGCTGCAGATTTACAAATAAAAAAGAAACAGCAAGAAAAAGAGTGATGAAACCACAAATGAGACAACAAAGGGCCTGAATCCAAATAATTACTTGTGTTTCCCAAATTGATTCACGTGCACTTCAGGAATACAGCAATCATGACCCCTATGATTACCTAAACCATCCACCCTCCCAAAAGATAGAACCCTAATTTATTACAAGCAGGTAGGAATCATTAGGGTAGATTTGCTTTCCATTTCAGGAATCCTAATCCCAGCATTAATGCAGAGAGGAATACGCACTTATTACATTTAGTTGTTGTCTAACGTAGCCCATACAAACAATGATGAAATAATGAAAAAATAACAAGAAAAGATATCAAATTCTAAAACCCTATAAGATGCAAAACCTAGCCTACTTGTACATGATCTGGACCTAATGAGCACAATTTGCAACAATGACTTGGCCCAAGTATTGAGCTTGAAGATCATAATTTGTTCAAAAGATCTAATTAAAAAATAATGGATAGTGAGGTATTAGCAGAAATCCATAGATTTCATGCTATATCAAGTAAGCTTCACAAGCATGAACTAGAAAGAACAATCTGACCGGAGCTCCACTTATGCCGTTCGTGAAGTGTAATTGCAATTTACGGACATCTTGAGCAATAGGTGAAATCCCGAATGCTTGTTACAATGTTCAACTCCAACTATTCTCTTCTAGGGGGGATGTCTGTCCTTTGCAGAAAAAGATCTACAATATCCATCCGTTTCAATAATCACACAATGATGAATCACATGAACGCTCTTGTCCGCATTATAACCAGCATGAGTCTAACTATCTGTTAAGGATCAAAAAAATTTGCATCGCCAAGATAATCTAGGAACGGAAAATGAGAATCCATTCACTTGATTTCCACAAGAAGTCACTTACCGATGCCAATAACTAAAGAGAACAACCATTTGAGGACCACATAATACGAAACACAGAGTTTTCCTCCCTGCGCCTGCAAGAACAAAAGAGCTAAATTAAGATCAGGCATCCACAAAGAAGTTCGTCCCGGATCTTGTTCCTTCTGCGTAAAACTAGATACCTAGGGCAAACTCTACCTGCTCTTTGCGGTAGGCGTAATTCTCGATCACCTCGTAGTCGAGGCTCTCGGCGCCGGTGCCGCCGTGGCTCCTGCTGGCGAACTTGACCTCGGCAGCCTCGCCCTCCTCGGAGCTGGGCACGCGGGACCAGACGATCTTGGCTGTCTGGATCCCGTTGTGGAGGTGATTCGACAGCATGGAGATCGGCGGAGAGGGATCAGAACCGAACGAATCAATTGATTCGCAATAGATTCGACCCCCTCTGGGCGATCGGAAATGCTGCTCCCCCAGCCCCGATATATCCGGTACGGGTGAAGGCTTCGGTAGTCGAACGTCTTCGAGGGGGAGATCGAGGCAGGGGAGGAAGACTCGTAGCGTGGGGTATACGTCGGCGGACGAACGGGAGAAACGGGTTCCGATGTCTGTCGATTGAGGCCGCGAGCGACGGTTCGCCACCTCACGCGCCAAGTTTTATATCAGCTTACTTACACGAAAGAAGCTACGAGTATGACCGTCGTGGTGTGACCCAACGGTGCCCCAAGTCGTCGGAAGATTCGGGACGCGGGACCCACATGGATCTGAAGTTGGAGTGACGCCATTCTAAGATTAATAATTTAGTTAATTACTATTAACTCGTTGGAAAATAATTATAACCCTTAACTAATACTTTTTTTTTTTTTTTGAGGGTACTTGCTCAGTAAACATGTTACAGTATAAGCAAATCATATGAAGAGTCTCTGAACCAAATCATATTCGTGAGACTGGCATTTCTCAGGATAGTATAAAGATTGACTAGAAAAGATGGCTGCTAAATTTAAGCTAAAACTTGCAGTATGGAGAACACATTTTGAAGAATCTTGAACAAGAAATCATAAAGGATATGATGAATGATGGTATTGCCATGTTCAACAATAAATCAAAGTAGTTCAAGAACAATTTCTTCGACAGTCCAAACAAGGAGAGGTATGATTTCTGCAGCAATCAAAAACATGCTTCTAGCATTTCTCAGCTGCCTGAAAGAGGCTTCCTGGCCAAAAAGAAGTACATTGGTGTGAAGATCTCCTTCCTGCAAGTGTTGTACAAATTGAAAGGTTAATATACATTGGAATATTCACTGATTTCTCAATGATGGAATGCAGGAAAGATGGAAGTAATATCTCATCTAAATTCAATTTTTCTTACTTTCCACCTTCCACGAGTCCCTCAGCTGCCTTTTCAAGGAACGACGAAACCCTGTTGCTTCCTGCCGGAGCAATACCCATGAATTCCAATGTCTTAACCTGCCAAATTAAGCAGCAAGCAAGTGTTTACTGCAACTAACGAGCAAACATCTCGAACTGCAACCAACTCTTGGAAAGTGGAAGATAAGTACCATAGTTCTAGTGATGAGTCGCCCAAAAGCTGTCAAACGGAAGCTAGTTATGGAGAACCGACTTGTATCAAGTGGTAAATACCAAGAAACAGGAGAATCCACCGCAAGATCCTTCTCCCATACAACCTTAAAGAAGGGCAATTAATGAGCATATTAACAAATGGCAAACAGGGCTCGCATGGATTGACGAAAGAGCATGCAGTTTCTTTATACCTCAAACCCCGCAAGCTTCAGGGCATCAAAGCATTCTCTTGTAGTCCTTATATCAGGAAGACCATTGCCAAGTTCAATTTCAGACTTGGTGTTTTGGTGACTCTCATTATTTGGATCGAAATGGTCGGTCATGCACCACTCGTATGCTGCAAAACACCGACCAGGCTTCAACACCCTATAGATCTCCTTATAGCAGCCAACCTGCTCAATTCACAAATCCAACATTGCTCGTGATTAAATATAGTTAAGACGTATAGTAGCACAGACAAGCATATAAAAGAACATACTGCGTCTGGCGCATGGCAAGTTGCTTCTATTGCATAGATACTGTCAAATGTGTCATCAGAAAATGGCATTTTCATGAAGTCAGCCTGCAGTTGTGTGACAGCACTTCTCAGCACTCATGCTACTGTTAACTTGTGTAATCTCATATGATTGTAATAAGCAACAAACCTTATCAATTTTATAATGGTATTTTAAAACAGCACATACATATTCATAGTAGTCCTAGGATAAAATTTGAATGGAAATGAGTCTTGGAAATAAAAACATGGAGAACAGACCTTAACAAAATTGCATGACTCACTTAATCCAGCTATGTGGCTAAGCTCCTGCAGAAAGATATTAGTAGGGGAAAAAAACAGGTTAAGAATGGTTATATTGCTATGCTATAATTATCTTATTTTATGACAAAAAAAATTGATGAGATTGATGAAAGCAACTTCCTGCCAAATAAGCAAATTACACAAATCTGGACTTATGGATTTTCAATGATGTCATTTATATGCACAAAAGTCCAAAAGATATGCACTTACTGTTCCCCTTGAGACCTGATACTCATTGTTGTTTAATCCTGTAATGGATGTTGAGCTGCAAAAATTCCCATGTATTATGTCATTACAAGTGCATTATTCCATTTCAGTAGACATGAAGCTAATGTGGCAACTCCGAGGTACATACCTATCTACAGGGTACCCTGAAAAGTGATGACATAAGAAAAATAAAATCTCGTAAACAAAAAATTTATATGCAAAATAATATATCTAAACTATTAGAGATTACGAATTCATATATTAATATATTAAATGAAGAAACTGTATGATGAGTCTATGAGATTCACAATTCCAATATTTTATGATGACTTGTGGTTGTCCAACTAGGTAGGCAACTGAAGAGACCGTATTATCATGCCATCCAAACAGAAACTCAACTGAAGCAACATGACATCCCAAAAAATATCTAAACTCACTTCAATTTGCATATTTGGGAATTCAGGTTGAGCTGAGAAGCAGGCAAATTTTACTGGTTGCAAGCTACAAAGAGTTGTATCACAACTAAGAAATTGCATTGTGTTGCAAGTGGATATGGTTGTGCTGGACTTTTAGCTATTTATATGTAGATTCAATAGGATGAGTAAGGGAAAGTAGAAATAATTTAGTATTCGAATATATTGGGAATCTTTCAATTTTTTCCCCTTCTCCATATCTCCGGCTGTCTCAACTAAATTTGTTTCAGAAGGGCATTTATAGGATTTCATTGAAGATCCTTGAACCAGCAATAATGATAAGCAAGCTGTTTGCACAACTGTGTACAACAAAGGGATAAACTAAAAGAGGAAACTGGGATGTTGCCATTGACATTGATGTAACAGACATTATAGAAAAATAAATCTAGAAAGCTTTTAATTTGTTCTTTCACGTGGCCTAAGCCACTTTAATGTTCCTACCATCAACTAGTTGATGTCAATGCTAATAATCTTGATACCAACTTCTTAAAAATCTTAGAGTACAGCAAGGTATGCAGTTTCGAATGATACCATCATTCGCCCGTACCAGGCAGTACGTACTGATCCAACAGTAAATCGGTACACGGACCGCTCACTACCGAGTGACATTTTTTTATTTATAAATTATATATATATATATATATATATATATATATAGACATCGCCCCGCCTAGGGAGAAGAGAAGCGACGTTGCACATTTAAAAAATATATATATATATAAATAAAAGATTATATATATATATATATATATACCGAACGATATACCAAGCGATACACCGCTCGGTATATAGTAGTACCGTACCGAGAGAATATCGAAACTTCGGTACGGTACGATATTTCAATTCTTGGTACAGTGTTCATGTCTTCATCTTTCAAGTTCAACAATATCAAAGTACACGGAGAGAAGTGAGACATTTTCCATATAATGAAGGTCAGCTTATCCTAACTAGTCCCTTGAATTGTCGATGCACTTTTTAAAACACCAACCAAGTCTTTTGATGTAAACAAATTACCTTCCCAAAACCATCCTACCAATTATGTTAAACACTAGATAATATTATCATCTAATCTTTTTTAACTATATAGATGTTTGACTAGGTGTGTGACAAAGTTGCTTTGGAAAGCATTGACCACCCTAATGCATCAATTTTAACACTTTTTATCATGGTATGCAATTTCGAATAGTCGCCCGGTACGGGTGATATGTACCGGTCTGACGACATACCGGTACGCGAACCGCCGGCTACCGGACGGAACGTGCTACAGTACTATACAGTAGCAGTGCTACAATAGAGAGAAAAAAATATATAAAACTGCCTGGTATGCCCTGGTGTACCGCTCGGTACATGATACCGTACCGTACCGAGCCAACCTCGAAACACCGGTACGGTACGATATTGAATACCTTATTTTTTATAACAAATTAAAATATGAGGAAATTAAAATAGTTTGGAAGATTAAAATGAAACTACCATGGCAACTGCAGTTCCTGTACCATATCATGAATGAACTATACCGTGATATAACATTTTGCGCATGTGAGAAGAGAAGTACTACCACCTAAACAGTATGAACAGCAGCAGCAACAACAACAGCAACAAGAAGTAGCCATATTTTGGCTCATACTAAAGCTACATCAAGATTTGTAAAACATACGAAACCCAAGAAGTCCAGATCTCAGTAAAGCAGCCAAAGAAAAACATAAAAATATGATTATCATATAAAGATTCTTAAATACATTTATTTGATTAATTGTAATATTGATAAAATATGTATAAAATTTAAACACATGAAAAATTCTGAAAGAGATTAATTTACCTGAATCTAGCAATCTCTCGTAAAGGCCCACCAATTCCACATCCCACATCCAACACCTACATCACAAGGAAAACCTTATATATGATTGTAAAAATTGTCCATACAGCAAACTATTCAATTAGATTCGAACGTAACATAAAACGACTAATACCTTCATCCCAGGTTTCAACCCAAGTTGTAAAGCAAGGAAGTGTTCATGACGCTTAATGCTTTCACGAAGTGACTCTCCCTTCCATCTTTAGAAATATACCACAAAATCAGTGTTTTTAGGACACTAGAAAACATGGAGTAATATAGACAGTAAAGAAAATTTTCATGGTACAACTGTATTAATTTCAGCAATTTACTGCTGATGCGTACCTGGGGGCAAAGTGAAATGATTCTCCCCAACCAAATTCGTAAAAGCTTGTGGCAAGATCATAATACTTATTTACCTGAAGTACAAGAAAAAAAATCTCATGACTCATAGATTTCCTGACATGAGAGGCTATTTATTGCAATGAGACAAATCTGATTTTAGGTATGCTAAACTAGACATCCAATGGCACTAGGTCCCTATGAAAAACCATGGCTTTCAGTGAAGAACTGCAGAAAAATGGTTTTTACTAGGTTCTGAGTCAAGAATCATCTAAATCACTCGGCACAGTCTAAAAATCCATTTATCTCTAATAGCTAGAAATCATTCTTAAGCAACTTTTTTTAATCAAAACTAAGATTTGAAAGGCCCTCACCAAGAAAGAGAGAATTTTTTTGTGAACACTAAAGCAACAGTGCACATGAGTTGGATCAGTCACAAAGAATTAGCAAGCAATACATAGCCCAACTATGTCAAACAGATATAGCTTACGAAGGATTGAAGACATCAAAGTTTACAAGATGGACCAACAAAATTTAAAAGTATGATCATTTAATGCTCTACCCTTCCATATTTCATCATGGATGCAATAGGGAACATGTGGAGGCTGATATTGAACTGTTGTAATGACATAACAGCACATTGTGATCTGGTATTAGATAAAGACAACAAAAAGTAGAGTGCGAATAAATAATGGCCCATTCTCATCGATTGACATTTAATGTCTGCTGACATTTAGTGTCCGCTGACATTTCAGACTTTCAGTAACCTTGTTAAAATAAAGTAGTAAATTAAGCCTGAGCATTGAGGCCCAAAATATGCTTTACAAGTGCCCCTTGATGTACCATATATATGTATCTTTCTTATTCAAATCATTTTTCCTATAATCCTGTCCTTCAAATTGTAATCTTATCTTTATATATATGCATATATATTGTAATCATATCTGCATCTTCATAAGAAGCTGTATTTGCTCTATAACTACCTGCTATAAAGCCCATGACAGCTATGATTTTACAGCTTACTGAGACTCCAATACCCACACAAAACTCTTACATATCAACAGGTCACCAATCACTGTGATGTTATCAAAGGCCAGTGCAGAGAAACTATTTCACAGTCCAAAACTCTGTACTGCTGTCAGTAACATATTTCCAATGTTTTCACTACAAAATGTCATACGTTGCTGCAGCTGTTCATGAATAATCATACTGAAATACAATTCCAATGTCCCAAATGGATTTGTCATCCTAAAAGAATAGGCAAAACAAGGTTTGCAATATGTTTATACAAATTTATCGTGATTCCTGCACTGATTCTAGCAATAATTTGAATAGGCTGTTGAACAAAAAATTTTATTAGATTTGAAGTAAACAAAAAGGCAATTTTACCAATATGTATAACATACCATATCACTGTAGTTTGCTTTTCTTGTTTCCTCATCCCCTCCATAACTGACATGATACTTTTCATACCTAATGCAATAATGCATTGTAATATATCAATGATTTTGCAATTTAAGCCATATGGAAATCTGACTATTGGACCATCACAAGAAAATTTATTTTCATATAATTGCACAAGTCGATAGCAAATGTGAGGCTAATTTTAAAAATGAAATATTACTTATTTTGCATCAGATATCTAGTTCAAATTGTGGCAAATCTGAGATGTCTTCAAAAATGCAAAGATGCCAATATAGTATTCCTGCTATGCCAGCAATTTCTGTCGCTATCATAGTTGGGAAAGTGATAGCTGTTACCATGGAGCTCCTTGTATTGATGCCAATGGCGAAGTCAATAAATGCTGACTTTGTTGGTGCTTCTTGCAGCTTCTATTGCTATAGTTGCGACTGGCATTGTCTGCAGTGGCTAGAAAATGTTGGCTGCCGGATTACCACTTAGTTGGACGTCCAACACCTAGAAGGTCCATAAACCTTTGGCAATCCTAACTGCTATTATTTCCTATAAATTTGGGCCAACACTTCTGAAGTAAAATTCAGAAATAAAAATTATGTGAGATATAGAAATATTTGGTCATTTGGTCTTTATCTATTCCTATTGTGACCAAGGTTTGTGTCCTGTGTTAGTTGAACCTTTAGAGTTATTAAACCAGGACAAAGTCAATAGATATATTTGCACCATGGACGTCCAAAAGAACTCGGAAGGAAGCATTTAATAGCAGTAAATACTTGGTCAACGGTGGAGTAATGTCCCAAATCCTTGCTCCTGCTGGCTGATCTGGGTCAACTAAGTGAATAAAGGCCGTCAATTAATAGTTCCATATGGTGTTTTACACTAAGTCTGTCATCCAATAGCCAGATTCACTACATAGAATATTATTTATCATAGACGCTGGGCAAACAATTCAACTATACAACACCGAGAAGATAAGCATTATTGTTAGAAGGAACGAATACATCATTTAACTAACAAAAGAAACATAGCACAAGCAATTTGCAGATGATGAATTGGAGAAGATCATTTACTTACGGATGAGAATATCTCATACTTTCTGAAAGTTTATTCTTCTTCTTGTACCTTTTTTATGTTTTCATTTCTGCTCTTGCATCTGTTTGATTTTAGGACGTGATCCAGTAAAACAGTATCCATTAAAGGCCATGTTTTCATACAGAAATAAAAACAACCAACGAATCTAGCATCTTCTACCCATTGCTCAGCCTTTACAAACCATGTTCCAAAGCATAATCTAATGCTAGCTAGTCAGCAAAATTTCTCATCGCCATGTTCAAAGTGAAGAAACTAGAAAACTGGAACTCAGTGTCAATCATGCATTCCAACAGTCACACAGCATTAAGATGAGTAAAGGAACAAACTGATCGACAGCAGACTGCACGTCTTCCTTCTTGATCTTCCCTCCCACGCCCGTAGCGAGATCCAGCGCTCCAGATTTCGACATCTGACTATCGACCGTGAACACACAATATCTGTAGATACAAAAACTAATTTTGCGAAGAAAAACAAACCAGAAAGGATTTAGAAAGACAAAAGATTTGGGATTCAGAAAAATGCAGAACATACAGAAGAGAAGGAATGCAAGAGTCACAGTTAAATAGATCAAAAGATGGAGATAGAAATCATAATTCTTCGAGGATACCAGAATAAGGCAGATCTAAAGGCCAGTTGTGAAGGACACGTCTAAACCATTCAACTAATAAAAGGCAGGTCGGCTATCTCTTTCCACGCCGCAAAAACAATAGGACGCAACTTTTCGCGTGGCTTCGTTCAAATCCAACTTGAGAAAAGACAAAGCTCCTCAACTCAGAAGACAGCGATGGCAGGAAATGTACAGATAAATCCAGCTATATATCCTGCTCCACAAGGATCCGCAAGAAAAGTTGTGGCGTCAAAACGTCCAAAGAAGAGAGCACGATTCGAGATTAGAAAAGCAACCTACTCCAACCACATTCTACTGGAACAATTCTTTAAGAAAGGATTGGGTTTGCAAAACAGAGCACGGCAATTACTACACCAAACGATTAAAACAACGAGATTTTTATGGGAAAAATGAGAAACATAGCAAATATCTCATCGATTAAAGCGGAAATCATTCAGAATAAGCAACGATTGCTGCCATATCAGAAAACATCAAAGTCGATGACATTTGTACAGGAGGAGGAGGAGAGAAAGGGTTTCGGATTTGGGGTCTCTGGGTGCGCCCACTGGTCTAACGAGGCCCATCAAAGCTCTCGCAGACCTCCCATCAAAATGGGCCACGGCATGGCCAGACGATCTCAAGAAGCTGCTGCATCTTCCCAATACAATGAGCAAATCTACTAGAATCAGATAAGATATAAATCCGATCATGTGGCGTTAGGTTATCGGTTGAACTGATGGATCAACTGATCCAATCACAAACTTAATGATTCTATATTAAATATACTTTTACATTACATGTGAAACAGAGAGTGAGAAAAACAAAAATAAACACGAACATAATAAATTTTATTTTTTTTAATCCTTATAAATAACAAACAAATGGGATATCTTAATCTTTTTTTTTTTAATCAAAACCATAATATTCATATTTAAAGTCGTGTGTGAAATGTCATCTCTCTCTCTCTCTCTCTCTTTCTCTCTCTGAAGATTGTGCGTGCCTGCCTATTCTGCATGGATCTGATGGGTACAAACATAACTCTGTGATACACATCAAACAAACTCAGTTAGCTATCTGTCTTATTGAATCAGTGCAGCAAAAGTTTAAGCAAACATCTGCAGCATCACTGATGGTAGAGATGACATATGTAATAATATAAATCTTCTGCAATCCAAGTGACATGCTTCGGAAAGAACTCTTATATCTTCTTCCTTCACGGGTAACCAATCCATGTTTGAGTGCCTGATATGGTTCTGATGTATTTGGCATCATGCTGCAGACTTCACTGGATTCATGATCTTGTCAAGGGCTCCTTCCATTCTCAGGTAATCAAACTCTAGCTAGTAAGACTGTGACCAAAGCAAAGCATTTCCCACTGTGCCTACATTACTCTACTTCTTGGTCTGAGAAGGGGAGACATGTTATCGATGACCTGCAACGGCGAGCGTCTGCTTGAATCGTTCTGTGACTTCAGATGACACACCAGAACGTGCTTCTCCTTCTCCTTGTATGCATCATGTAACTGCGACCGCAGAGGGGTGGAAGGGGGTGCATTGAGGAGTCTGGTCTTCGATGGCTGGAGCTCTCTCTGCAGCTCCTTCATCGCTACCTTCTGCAGCTCGATCACCTTGCGCTCGCAAGATCGTGCCCTTTGCTTCCGCTCCAGCTTCTGTATCAAACAAGATCAGCTTACCAACATTGGCCCAAGAGAGATGGATCAAACAAGATCAGCTTACTCGCGCGTGCTGGGAGTGGAAGTTGATCTCGGAGGCAATGGCTCGTCGCTGCCAGTGGTCTCTGGAGGACCGGAGCTCTTCCATTTCTACCCTAACTTGCTGCAACATCTCCTGCATCTCGCTCCACTGTTCAGACTCTGCCCTCACCTGCTGCACGATTCTGCCGACCACCTCCTTGCAACTGCAGCAGCTCGACAACTGCTCCATCTTCTCCTCCACCTGCAAGCACAGTTATCCGAACTTGCAGTCAATGTCAAACCATGTGAATCCTGTCTGGAATCAGAACACCCAGAAAAAAGTAAAAAAGACATATATTAATTCTCGTATGTAAAGTCTCTTCAGCAAAAACTGGATATCTGCAACTCAAAACTACACAAGTGATTTGATCTCAACAAGTCTAAATCATGCAGGCTCAGAGAGCAATTAACAGCACCTAAAACAAACGAGGTACCAATTATGAGTTGGGACCAAATCATTCGAGCAATTAGGTACGGCGGATGGGAAGCTGCTAAAAAACGAAAGCTTATATGGTACAGCAAATGAGGATGCAAGTTGAATCGAGCTCGATGCTATTGCTCACGACCTGTAGTAGTACTTGGAGGCCATCAATGCATGAAAGATCAGGGTAGACAGCTATGAGAAAACCAGTTATCTTGTACCAGTTGGCCAGCATTCAAGGCACTGCCCACCGTACTAACGTTGATGCTGTCCGCCTAACATTCTTAGAAAAGAAGAACAAATACAACCTAATTGTAACCAAAAACAAACACACAAAAAAGGTCATCCTGCCATTAAAAGCGAAGAAGGTTTCATATAATATTCTGCACAAGGCAAGCTACTTAACCATAAAATAGCTTTGGGTGAAGTTATTAGGCATTCATGACTATGCCGTAAAGCTTTGTCCTATCATGCATTTTGCTGCGTCTGCCTCGGTTTGCATAAAAAGTATCCATTACGGACGAATTGTATATCATCAACTTGACGGCTCCTCTAAGTCTGCTGCTTTCTTTACGTCCTCACCAGCTTATCAAGCTAGCCAACGTTTGACATCAGGAGTAGCTTCATTATTAATCACCCACTCGAGACTGGCTTTCTAACTTGAATTTTGATCCCGGTCAATGGATGGACATGGCGAAGAAGGAGTTCACAGCATCCATCTTGGTGGGCTACTCCTCGAGGCTCGCTATACGCAAGTCCACGGCATCTGACATGCCTAAAACTCCATATGGTGTGCGTGCAGGATGTGGACAGGCCGCTGACATGTCCATGGCGTGGCACTCTTGTGGTGCCATGTGTGCGTGTGGGGAGATGCAGCAGTGCCATTTTTGAAAGAAGGTGAGATGAGATGGTTTTGAATCTTACTTGCTGCTGCTGGTCTTGAAGGAAGGGGTTGCCTGTCTTGTCTGCTGCTTCAGTGTACCCAGTTATGTTTTGGCTGAAGCAATTCCACTCGCTCTTCCTGCTGCTGCTTCTGCTGCTGCTGCTGCCGCTAACGTTGGCAGAGAGCAAGTGGCTGCACTCCTCCATCCTCTCCAACATCCCCCTGGACATCCCCTCCATCTTCCTTCTCAGTATCTCCACCTATACCCGGTAGGGGTTCCAACACAACAGAAACAAGCGATTGATGCATCAGAAATTATGCAGAAAGAACCTAAAATTAATCTAACTCATATATCCAGCTCTTTTCTGAAGCTAAGCATGTAGAGATGATTACTTCGTCGGTAGACCGCCGACTGTGATTCGAACCGGGAGTAGCATCCTCCTCCTGTTCATGTGGTTCTGCTTCTGCGTCTTTCTTTGCAAAGGCTTGCACGGAAATCTCTCGTATGTCCTTCACGCTGCTCTCCTCCTCCAGCTTCTCTAGTTGCCGCCGAAGCACTGACGCTTGCCGGTCGAAGTTTCTTCTGCAACTCCCTCGCGGCGGCTTTCTCGAGCCTCCCGTTCTCCTCCTCCGGCTGCTACTACCTGCCAACTTGAGCTCCTGCAGCTTCTCCTCCAACTCTTCGATCCCCTCGTCCAATGCTGCGCCCACTGCCGCGCGCCCATCAATCTTCTTCCTCCCCTGACCGGTCGGTATCAATCTCAAAGATCGAGACACAAAAAGGAAGGAACCAGAATGAGTGTGACGGCATCGAAATTGCAATTAGAGCATACCGAGACTAAGGTTTCCATGGCGGATTTCAACGCGACCTCCAATCGGGCCCGGTTCCTCTCCAGCTTCCGAAGCGCCACCCCCCGCTCCATTCTCAAGAAGTTACACTCCGCTCGAAGTATCTCCGCCTGGAACCGCCACCTCTCCTCGCCACTGGAGTCCCCTACGGTCTCGCCGGAGGACAACCCCCACGTCAAAGGCGACGGCGGCGGCGTCGGCGTCGCACTCCGCTCCTGATCCAGGAGTTCCCCGAGCTTCCAGTCCAGTCTCTGCTCCGGCGGTGCGGTTGCCCGAGACCGCCTCGATCGCTGCGGCAGGTTGAGAATCCTCGGCGGGGATGCTATCTCCCACGTTCCGCTCCTCGCCGCCATTCCGTTCCGGGTTGCCACCTTTCGTAGTTTGCGCTCTTAGTTTCCCTTCCTTACATAAGCGAGGAGTCGAAGGGAGTCACAGAGGGCGTGCGACCGCAGTAGATACCGCCGGGGGAGAGAAGCAAAGAGCGTGCCTCGTTTTCCGCGAAGGGAGAGGGTTCGATTTGAAATGGACCGATCTCTCGCATCCCGAAATGACCAAACCACCCTCCGCGGTCCCAATCATGAACACTCGATACCCAATGATGGGAACAGCATCTCCACCGAAAGCCAAGGCGAATCTCCGAGGGCAGAATCGTCAAACACCGCGGCCACCATCGATGTCGCGATAATTTCATGCACGGGGCGGTCCCACATCTCCCCAAGGTTTGGTTGGTCCTCATGCTTCAATATTCGCGCCGAGGAGGAGGAGGGGCGCGTTCGTTCATTAACTAATCACAATGGTTCTCCTCCGTCCCTCCTTCCTCCTCCGGAGGTGACTCACGAGACGCTTGTGTTGGTCACGTCGAACCCAACGCGAACATTAACGAGTCTAATCTAATTGTGTCACGACACAGGAGAGGGTGGGAGTTTGGGAGGTGGGCGAGGAAGACGAGGGTCGCAGGGAAAGGTAAGCGACACAATCGCTGCAGCCATTATTGCCCGTGAGGCGACCTCGCCGCGGAGCTGTCATCCCCCTCCCCTATCCATGTTATATATAGTTCCAAGTGTCCACTGTGCTCAATCCATGGGTTCACGCCATGGAGATGGAAACCGAGGTTAACCTTGAAAAGAAAGAAATACTGTGGAGACACGAGGATTTGAACCGAAAACATGAGGGAGAAAAAGAAAAAAGGTTTTGTGTACCCGACGAAGCAGAAATTGTACAGACAAGTTGACATAGAGAATCTAGCTGATGAGGTAATAATTTAAGTAGTGCAACTCGTTGGGAAAAATGGAGCGAGTGCGT
The DNA here is from genome assembly GCA_001649415.1 of Musa itinerans. Lineage (NCBI taxonomy): Eukaryota > Viridiplantae > Streptophyta > Magnoliopsida > Zingiberales > Musaceae > Musa > Musa itinerans. Next base: position 417,186 of record LVTN01000108.1, on the reverse strand, counting down.
CTCTGTCTGGATGTGGTGGCAACAACGGGATTTGAGATGGAAACAATCAAAACTATGTGTACTGCGGTGTTTATTAACTATGTGTCACGTTCGACAATTTAAACTTCCAACATTACAAGGACTCACTGTTTATTTGTGTATCACAGGAAATGGTACGATGCAACAAAACTAGTTTCATGGAATAATACAGTATCAAAGTCCAATTTCGATGCGTTAGCTCTTGGTATCGGTGACCTACGCCAAGGCGGAAGCTCACCCCAACCTTGAGGTGAAATTGTGAGTCCTCATGCAATGCACGACCGATGTGTGTCTCCCGATAATTAGGGTTTCATTAGATAAGCCTTAAAATCCCAAGTGGAGTTGCTGAAACAACCAAACATTTGAGCCATAGCCACAGTACGTATTACCTTGTAGGGTTTCATTAGAGCTTCGTTACAGACAAAGACTCTTGGCTCTTTCTAAGGTCGTACTAGGTTTAAAACCTCTCTAGGTGTGTGAAGGTGGAATGCAAGACAACTAGAAGACAAGTTGAATCAAGAGGGGGGGAGGCAATAAGATGCATGGAGCCACATACCTCCCATTTATTGCCTTCCACCATCCACCAAGCAAGCAGGACAAGAGAAGAGGGGGCAGTAGTTCCAGTGTGGACATGCAAGTCCAAGACGATGGACAAAACAAGAGATGTCCTTCGGATCGACATGGCCGATCTGAAGCTCGGCAGTGAGTTTTAAATCCCCTGCAGATTGTCTTCATTGATGGCGTCCCCGCCCTGCTTAGTTACTGAACGTATATAAATGTATTTATACTGAATCATGAGTTCCAGTTTGCGCCCTCACAGTAACCTCTGCCTGCCCACAGTGGCTGCGGCAGTGCACAGCCGCGTCGGCTGTCCTCACCTCCCTTGTCATCATCTTACAGCGTTTGAAACGTATGAGCCTGTGACCGGGTTTCCCGCTTCTCCAAGGCCCATGGAGATCGGTCTCGTTTGGTCTCTTGTGGGACTTCGGGGCGAGCTGCAGGTGAGGGAGGCTGTAGCCATCGCTGGGTCCTGAGACGACGGAGACAAGACGGGCTCCACTTACTTTGAGCTGAAGTAGAGATGTTGACTAAGAATCATCGTCGTCGAGTGTAGGATGAGAATAAGAAACTAATGTTCGATTCAAAGTGCCCAAGAAAAGCCCAATCGACATTGGGCTTGGCAGCCGGAGGGACATCATGAGCAAACTGTCATGACCCGGTGATAAGGACAATTGATATATTAACTTGAGTCCGAATTATTAGTCTAAAATACTTTAATATAAGTTAATCCAAGTGACCATTAATGTTTCTAACTTAAACTTGAATTATCAGGACTCAAATTAATAATATAATTGATATATTGACTTTGTTAAATCTGAATTATTCGTAGTCCAAATTAACATTAATATAGATCAATTGTAATCTTAAGCCGGATTTAATGTTTTGTACCTCTTAGCATCTCAGTGAAACTTTGATCTGTCTCACGTGACTAGACATTTTAATGGTTAGATAATATATGGTTGGACTGAAGTAGGAGATCATGGTGTCTTATTTGTTATACTATCAAATATTAATCTTTGTGTTAATTGATTTTTAGGTCAACTCGATATGGTTTAACTATACATACATAAAAACGATGGCGTGCAAGCAAGGTGTCATTGAATATATTGCGAAATTCGGTGTGAGTGCACTCAAGTGCTCTGACAATGACTTGCACAAAGACTAAGGTCGGGTGTGGGTTTCCCGACCTAGTCCTACTTATGCCTAAATTGACCTTCAGATAAGGTAAAATGAGATGAAAAAAAATAAGACTTTTATACCAAGTAAAAAGGTGATAAAATATTTTTAGAAATATTCTCTAAAAGGATAGCCTCTAATAGCCCCTTTCTGACTCTTAGCCATATAGATGACAAAAAGAGAGGAAGATAGCTTGTAACTACCTATTTTAGATTTATGTCCACGCAGGTAAACCAAGGGTCAGGCCTTGTCTCCCCTATGCCAACTTAGTTGCCATGTAAAGGTCACGTGTCAGATAATATTTGGTTGATAATATTTCTTTATCATTTATCCCCTCACTCTTGAAGGTGCATTTCGAGATCTTCCAAAGAGGTCTGAAAGTGCAACTGTTAGCCTATCCAACACTTGCGCTATGTAGAGATAGCGGGAGAAGCTATCAAGATGCCTATTTTGGGTGATAGAGGATATAATAATCTTGCTCAATTTACTATAGGGACATCATTCATCACCACACAATGTGCTATAACGACACCAAGGCGCTTATAACGGGAGGTGGAAGCTAATCATTGTCAACCTACTCCTTTTCCCGTCGAGGTGGGCTCATTCTCTGCTTGTCGTCAATGTGACTCGTAGTACCTCTTTTAGTTATAGGGTCCTACAAACCAATCACGTGAGTGATGACACGTATAATCCGTTGCATAATCTCTTTTAATTAATATTGATAATGATATTTTCTCCGATGTATATATTGTGATGTCCTTCAATCTATGCAATGGGAAGTGGATTATGATGAAATCATGATAATAAGACTAATTCATATTTAAACACATATCTTAAATATTCCTAGTCATAAATTACTCGAGAAAGAAATCGAGATAACTGGACAAACTGGTATACTATATACCTATTCATAAAATGAAGGCAGTTGATCCCGTAGCTGCTTGCATGAGGACACTAGGGATTACACAATGCGGTACCTTCTCAGAGTACGCATTGAGGTGGAAGTATCAAGATTCAAATATATCGACTACTATGCCCTATGAGTTAAGGTACTATAGGTCGGGAGTGAATCATCATCACTTGAATAATCATCGAGCGAGTCAATGGGCTAACATTCCTATGACATAGCCCTCATTTTAGAATAAAAAATATTTAAAAAATGTTACTGATATTTAGGTTAACCCGACGTGGTTCGACTACATATCTGTAGGAATGATGAAGTGATGTTAGAGGTCTCACAATAGTTGGTGTAGATGCGCTCAGGTGCTCTGGCGATAACTTGCTTGAAGACAAAAGTCAGGAGTGGCTTTCTTGACCAGGTCCCTCCGATACCCTAGTTAGCCCCAAGGTGAGGTGAAGTGAGGTGAAATAATAAAAAAGTGACTAATCTCAATTCATGTGTTAGATATTAGCTTTTATATTAGGTAGAAAAAGATAAAAATATTTCAAAAAATATTTCTTGAGTGATGGTCCCTCTTGGACTCTTGTCCACGTAAAGAGCAAAAAGGGAGGATGCAGATCATAATCGTATGCTTTGGACTTATATCTTATGAGCAGATCAAAGGGGCAAGTTTTATCTCCTTTGTACCAACTTAATCGTCACATGAAGATTATTGATAGAAATGAAATACAAAGAAGAAGAAGATTGTATTGAGATTGAAATAATACAATGCTCCCTATTTATACATATTAGATGGAGAATTTTTCTCCACATAGGAGGAGGATTTTCCTCGACAGATTTACAACATCTCTTCAACAGAGTTGGGGAGATTTTGACTATTGTTAAGGTTGTTATCACGGGAGATTGTTATCAATTATATGTTAGGTGATAATTGATTTTTCACTTTGTTTCTTTCGAAGGTTAGGTGTAGTAAAGGAACCAAGTGGATTGAATTCATTCTGTTTTATTTGTTAACATGACAATGACCTTCGCTTGTTACATATATATATATATATATATATAGCGAGTGAACATTGTAAGCTTTCCACCGAACAAAGTAGAAGCATTACCCAAAAACCCATCGCTTGCAGAAAGGTAGGTGGAGACTGGCCTTCTGCAGCTTTTCATCAGTCCTCCATTCAACTCAAAAATCTTGTTTCCTTGGTTTACTGCCATGACTATGAACTCCGATCAAACATTGATGCAGGGGAAACCCCAACCCCAAACATATGAAGTGCCATGAAATGAAATGACTCATCAGGGATACAGTAGTTCTTAGGATGGAAGTGACAAACAATACTTCATTTCAGCAAAGAGTTTGGAGTCGTAGAAGAAACACATGTACAGAGTAATTAATATATGATAGATAAACAACTCAAGCTAAAAGAATAAGAGCTAATAATACCACTACTCACTAACAAAGCCAAACAAACGAGCTCCTCTTCCTTCTCCTCTAAGCCGCTGACCCGACTCAATTCTTGGCTTCACCCGACCTCGGAGGAGGTGGCGGTGCGACGCCGCCGTCCAGGCAACTACTGCATTTCTGCTCCACCCACCCCTCGACGTCGCGGTCACCGCCGCCCACCAGATGCCGCCCGCCACACGCCCGGGCGAACACCCCCGCGATCACCGCGGCCATCGTGATCGCCGCCAGGACCACCACCAGAGTCTCCACGGAGTGCCAAGTGGAGCGCGTCGCGCACGGCGCCGGCGGCGGCCGAGCCTCCACGGTGACCGGGTCCTCCAGCCTATCCAGCACCGCCCGGGCTAACATGACCGCAATGTACATCTCGACCACAGCAGCCGAGATTCCGCGCAGGATCTCCGAGGTGGACAGGAGGAGAAGAGGGAGGGGAAAGCTCAAAGCCAAAGCAAAAGCGGTCACAGGTGAGTCGTCGGACGTATCATCCCAGGCGACCGTTGCTGGTTTTAATCTCTCTCTCTCTCGTTCTGCTCCATCTCTTTGGATCCTCTCGGTTGGGTCGTGTTGTCCTTTTCCTTAGCCTACGGATTATGGTGGCCCTGCGATCCTTGCGACGTTGAAAGACTGGCAGTACACAGCGCAGGGGGGCATTGCTGTCGTCTGCGGCGACTGCGTTTAATATCTGACTGGTCTACGCTGACTCCCCAATCGATGTCATCTTGTGACACCGAGCGGGGCCGTGACTCTGATTGGTGTTGGTGTTTTGGCTGTCCTTTGTGCCTTTTCCTGTGCACGCTTTTGCAGGGAAAGCAAAGCGCCTCTTTTTCCTTTGCAGCCAGCAGCAGCAGAGTGGTCGAGGGAAGGGGAAGGGGAAGGTGGACATAATCATCTCTCTCTGTAATTTAATCAAACCAATGTCATGTAAGACGTAATCAAGATGAGATTGCAAAGTCAGCCACAGTTGACTAATATATATACGGTATTTTATCTAAGAAAATCTTTATTATTCAACTTTTTTTCAAATAATATCCCTCTAATTGATTTTATCTTAAAGTGTTCCCCCTTGTTTTTTAATCAATTTATCAAAATATTCAACATTGTCCATCGGTTCCTCCATCATCATCGTTGTCTCTGTCGTCGCCTTTGATTATTATCAACTTTGTTGTCGCCACTATTTCCTATTCCTATCGTTATCATTTTTTACTCCTATCGATAATGAGGAAGAGGGATCTATGACCGTGATTATTATAAGAAAAAATAAACGATAAGAAAGAGCAAATGACAAAGGAAGAAAGAGATAATAGAGGCGACAATCATTGTAGGAATAGAGGTGACAATCTTGCATCAGTCTATCGCTTATGGTGGATGAACGATGAGAGATAACAATGATAGTCAAAGCGACTAGCGAAGGGTGAAGGGACATTTTTCATCAAATATACTATAAATTACTTTTTAATCCAAATATGACCTAAGATGAGCTTCTCTAAGTAGGTTCTTCTTCATCCTAGATCTATGGTGTATATTTATTATTATATTTTATTTATTAGAAACTTATGTGCATTTCTATTGCTTATATTATAAGACACTCGATGAACCTCCAAACCAAGGAACCATCCATTGACTGCACCAGAAAAAAAAGTCAATGCGGGCAACAATCAGACAAAAAGTCAACGGTAGCAGACAAATCTGGCACCACAAGTCATAAATCTCATATCATGCTTGACCACAAGTTTGGCATAAAACCGATTCAAAGTAACTTTATATAAGTATTGATATCGATGAGAAATTGCATTAGTTTTCGAGGCCATGTTTTATTCAAAACATGATAGTGACTCGTGAATCTTTTTCTTTTCCATCTTGTGGAATAACAAATTTCTATTTAGAAAGAACATAAAAAAGAGATAATATTGAAATTATTATGCAGAAATGTTCAAAGGACACCACCACAAGAAACTTATTAGAAATAGCCTTCAAATGTGTGTCATATAAAGGAGAGAATGCTTCAAAGACGGCAACGTTCTACTTACTTTTTAGTTCCGACTCGTTTCCATGCTCTTTACCACCATTACCGAGTCCGATCCCATCGCTTACGTCCGCGAATATGAAACCGATGACCCAGATGACGGTGGGTGGCTACGCATAAAAGCTTGCGCGCAACCTTGCATGCAGATAATTACGAGGGAAGACGCCATGCAACTTCGCAGAAGCTAACGCAGGCAGCCTAAATTGCGAAGGAATCGGTAACCAAGTCGCCACCTCTTACCTGTGCATCACCTTCTATAAGAACTCTCTCTCCCCCCCTCCGCCACTTCCACGTCTCGTGGGCAGCACGCAGGTGATCTTGCCATGGCGGAGGATTCAATCAGTTTCCAGGACTTCTTGCCGTCGATGGCGGAGAAACTGGGCGGCGAAGGGCTGATGGCGGAGCTCTGCAAGGGGTTTCAGCTGCTGATGGACCCCGAGAGCAGCCTGATCACGCTCGACAGCCTCAGGAGGAACGCCGCCGCGCTGGGGCTCGAGGGGTTGAAGGACGATGAACTCCGGGGGATGTTGCGGGAGGGCGACTTGGACGGAGATGGAGCGTTGGATCAGATAGAGTTCTGTGTTCTGATGGTGAGGTTGAGCCCGGAGCTGATGCAAGTGTCGGAGAAGCTGGTGGAAGACGCTATGGGAATGGGGAGGGGGAATTGACTGTAGCGTTCTATTTGTCGTTGACATTACATTGCTGATTCAACCTCTCCTTCTCTTTTTCCTTTTTTTTGGACTTTTTTAGATAGAAATTGTGGTAATAAATGTAAGCACTACTTTTCTTTAAAGGAGAAATTAATTGCATTGAAATATGATCATCTCAATAAGAATCACTGATGGAATGAATCAATTAAATTAACTGATCCATCCCATAGTCAACGCTTCCTTCCAAACAGGAGGAGACTTGCCAAGATGGAGTTCCCAAATGCTGATAATGTTCATCTTTCTCCAAAAACAAAATAGACCGATAGGTAAAGGATTGTATTTATACGCTACAGAAACTGTATCGAGAAGAAGATGCTACGATTGATGAGGCCAAATTGTTGCTGGTATTTTGACTGCAATAATATCCTACCTTTTGATTGCGGTATAAAAGGCTTTAATTTGAGTTCTTGCTGCGTCTATTGGGGGGAGAAGCCAAAAAGGGCTGCGATTGGATCAGATTTCTCTGCTAAATAGAACTGACAATGGGATGAGTGATGGAATGGAAGGAATTATTGCTGCAAATAACATTATCTTACTGCATGATGAAGAAGAAAATACAAAACAATTAGGTTGTTGTTAGTGCAAAATTCGATTGTGGATGTAAATTTAGAGCCAATTAAGGTTTGACCCACCCATTGTTAGGTAAGGTTAGTTCTTGAAGGCTTTTTAATGGGTAGAGAAATGATGGGTCTGTTGACTTGCCTAGTGGTCGAGTGACTCATCCTAGTGGGTGTGGCCGATTTGTCGATCGATAGAAGAGATGTTGTTTGGCTCTTCTTCTAGTGTCATTCTGATTTGGAGTTAACCAAAATTCATTCCATATCTATCATAGGTCCCGAAGTTTCAAACCCATCCAACTCTGAGGAGGACGAATCCTATAAAATTATAATACGATTCACAACGATTAGAGGGAGTGATTGCTGAGGTGTCGATCACGTGTTGATCACATATTGATTATGTGCTGATCTCTTGGTGATCATGTGCAGCAACCATGTGGCAACAAAGTGGCAGCCACATGGCATTATTGTGTTGCCATTTTATGCTAATGTAGTAGTCATGTTGTATCAACATGACATGGCACTAATGTGATAATTAGTCATCCATGCCAATTTTTTCCATAACTGTTGTCAGTGGCAACAAAAACATAAAATCATCAACAGTCTTTAGTAATCAGGCGGAAGAACAAAGTAGATGGTGAGAATTCAGATTCAAGAAGAAAAAAAGGACAATTCATTTTCTTCCTATGCAACTGTTTTCAAGAAAGAATAAGGTAAGGAAATAATTATGGCAGGGAAAGGAAGGAAAAGAGCAAGTGCTATAGAGAAGAGGATAAAAGAATTGTGGCTAGTTGGAGTCTTTCAAGACAACAAGGTTCTTTATGACATGTACTTAAATTAGTTCATTAAATCTGCAGCAATAATATCAGAAACAAACATGGGTTTCATGCCATAATTAGTTGGGGTCGCAACAAAAAGAAAAGCTTCCAATTCATTTATTTCTCCTCCATGAATAGCATGCTTTGTGGATGAGCAAAATATGGTGGTAAACATGAACTTGTTGCAGGCATGGCATGGCATGGGCAGCAGCAGTCCAATGCCATCTGTTATGTGATCTCCTTATTGCGAAAGAGCGAGGCGAAGTCGAGTCACCAAAAACGTGCCATTACTCGTTCGCTTGCCTACCACACCCTCAATGAGATGAAGTCACCTGCAACCCTAAAATACCTTTGTTTTCTTCTCCTCTAATGGGTCAGGTGAGTCATATCTGTGGTCGGCACCAAGTTTTCTTCCCTGTGGCGCATGCCATCCTCGTCAGCAAAGGACAACAGTCATCATGTTTTAGCTAACCTTCCATTGACTCTCATCATCCGATAGTGCCAACTTTTGTTTAGATCATCGCTATCCCAATACATGAAAGACATGGATTGGAGTTCTCGAAGCTTGACCTGTTAACGATCGAGCGCCCATCACTCGAGGATCTGTTCATGGCATTGAAATGGATGGAGCGTGGAACTCACTGCAGCTGTGCATAACATTCGTCAGCTGTACCATAACGATCATCGAAACCTGATCCCTAGGATTGCAGATAAGGAAAAAAGACGACTCACGAGGAAGAGGACAACAGATGGATGGTGATAAAAGAAAGATCATCGTGTCCACTCCTTGCTGTTCTTATCACAAAATAATAGGATGTCTTACGTACAAAGTATCGAACCATTAGAGGTGACATCGCTCCTCATGCAAAGCCCATGCGTCCAAGTCTCGACGGTTCAGGCTTGTGAGACGTCGCATCGACACCCATCGATGTATCTATCTATCAGCTGAGTAACACTCTTCTTAATTAGATTACTACTTCTTTGAACTGGCGGACGGTGAGAAAATATTTATCCCCTAACGTAAAATATGATTTGCTTGTGTCACTGAAGTCCGTGTGGCTTTCAGTGGCATTTCCTCGAACAATTGGAGACGTGAGGACTTCACAGCACTGCCCTCGGTCTCCAAAATAGTGGAGGCACAACACCGACAGCATGGGTAGTGTGGTGGAACTTCCACCCTCCATGAATTAATCTGTCATGGAATCAGTGGCTGTCCACATCTCCGTGACTCGGAAACTGGAGATTGGGTGTGGGGAAGGGCGTGGCAGCTTTGGAAACATTGCGAGACTCATTGTCCCTTTGGGTAAGCATGGCTTTGGGAGGTCCGAAAGAAAGGGAAATGGAGAGATGGAGACGTGTCTTTGGGTGGGTGCAGTTGCTGTGGGAGAAAAGGCCACCGTAGCACCTCGGTTGTCTTCTCCTAAGCGACCATACGGGCATAGACAAATAATGTGGGTTAAGGTGCATCCACAATCATTGTCACCAAGATCACCGAGATGAACCATTGTCACCAATCTTGATGAAGAATCAAGAAGGGTAACCGCGTCGTAGTGAACCATCGTACGGCCTAGTGGGCCACTGGCATAACATCCAATCGCTGTGGTGGTAACTGAAACGGGCAACGCGTCAAGGGTGGGAAATGAATTACAATCGGAACAAAGGCGAACCCGTGGGGGATGAGGTCAGCGTGTCAATTGTTGCGGCTCCGACGTGGCAAGAGATTTGAGCGCGAGATTTTGTCTTCTTATGGGAAGTGACGAACCGTCCAATCCCGCGTATCATCACCGTCGGTCCCACCACGAGACACGCCTCTCTTTGATACGCCGGGCGGTGGATGGGACCCAGCTCCGTCCTTACGGTGCCTCTCTGGTTTGTCAATGATAAAGCCCTATCACGGAATCAACGGTCCTGATTGCTCCGGTCGGTGATAAAGACGGAGAAGGTAGTCAATGATACTCCTGCGGACCAGTTTATGAGTTAGTACCGGTGTGGGCCATAGCATTCTGCACCGATCCGAGGAAGCTAAGTTTGGAATGACTAAAATACCCCTCACTCAGATTGGAATTTGCCCGGATGAAGAAAACAAAATAGTAATTTGGTGGCAGGGGGTTTAAGGGAAACGAAGAAGACCACAAAGTAGTCATCGGAAACTTCGGGAATGAGAATATCTTCACCCACCAATTTGGTGGATGCACCCTTTTAACCCACTTTCCACAGACCATACCGGGAAGGCCTCAAGGTAAATGGAAAGTGAGAGTATCAAGATATAGTGGATGAATATTTTCTTTTCCTCCACACGCGTGGGCAGTAAACGTTCACAGCCGTTGGATCGTAAGATCGCACGGATCTCGAAGAAACAAACCGTATATGGGTCGGATGTGATGGCATAAGTTGCTTGTAATGCTGTTATTACACTTAATATGTGAACCGGATTTGACCGCATTTGATTTGATTCGGGTATGGGGGCCGGGTCCGGTACGGCAACCCGATCCGCGGACTCCACCCCGGATTTCAATCGAGCAGAGTTCCCCTCGTGACCCGCCCACGACCTTATCCGGTGACCGGCCCCACCCAACGACCCGGTTCTTGCCCGCTCCCGCCCTGTACGATTTCACCGGCCCAGACCGGTCGCACGGCGTTCGAACTTTGAATTGCACGATCAAAATCCCTCGCCTACGGGTACCAAGTTACCCGTAAGTTAACGTAGTGGGCTCCGCCGGAGCTCCAATCACATAACAGGTACATGCGACGGCCTTGTCATAAAATTCTTCCAGAGCTTGGGTCTAATTTGAAGTGCGTTAAATCTCTCACCCAAAGAACGACGATAAATTAACAGAATTTTGCTCTCATTTGCCAAGCGTTTCATTTTGTTTTCATTTGGGGCACACCGACCCCGAAGGGACCTCTCTTCTCGTCTCCCTGACCTCCTCCGTCCTCTCTTGGATAAATTAGCGATGAGGGCGGCAAGCTGCGCCGAGTTGTCCTGATGGATCGCCGATATCTCCTCGAGCTTGCAGGGGCCGCCGCAGCCGACTGGTTCTACTCATCGGATAGCTGAAGGATCGGTGGTTCTTGATCGCTTCTTTGCTCTTCTCTTCCCGTCAGCTGACGGAATCGGTGAGCTCTCCCAGACTTGCCTTGTGTCATCCTTCTTATTACCTTCCATTTCTACTGCCGAAATGAGATTTTGTTGATCCTTCTCATAGATCTATAGATTGCAGGCCTGTGTTCGGCCGGCCGCAGCATGTGCGGTGGTCCAGAACGCATAAAGTCCTCGTCGTCGTCTGTGTCATCGCTGGCTCCTACTTCACAGGAAGACCAACAGCAACGCTCTCCGGCCGCAGGGATGAACGTCCTCACCGTCGACATCGACAACTCTTCGAGCCTTCTCGAGCTCGCTGCTAACGACGATGTGGATGCCCTCAACGTTGCCCTCGATCGCGACCCGTCAGCCATCGACGAGGTCGGCCTCTGGTACGGCCGTAGGAAGGGCTCCAATCGCATGGTGCTCGAGCACCGGACTCCATTGATGGTGGCCGCCACATACGGTAGTCTAGACGTCCTCAAGCTCATCGTCTCGCTGCCTTCTGTTGATGTCAACCGTGTCTCCGGCCCTGATAGCACCACTGCCCTCCACTGTGCCGCATCCGGCGGATCCTTACAAGCTGTTGATTCTGTGAAGATACTCCTTGCGGCCGGTGCCGATCCCACTTTGGTGGACGTCAACGGAAACCGCCCGGCTGATGTCATCGTGGTGCCTCCCAAGGTGGCTTTTGCGAAGACTGTCCTCGAACAACTACTTGGAAGGAGCACTAGTCTTTCGGATGGTTCATATCACTCCCATCTTCCTCTTCATGTTTTGACCAGCTCGCCGAACTCCAGTTCGCCACCGCTTTCTTTGTCTCCTGGTGAGGATGGTTCCCCATCGTCCGACTCCACTTCGTCTCCCCCCACGGCGAAGTTCCTCGACCTTCCTCCAGTGGCCGTGTCCGAGAAGAAAGAGTATCCTGTTGATCCATCTCTCCCGGACATCAAGAACAGCATCTATGCCACAGACGAATTCCGGATGTTCTCGTTCAAAATCCGCCCATGCTCCCGTGCATATTCCCATGACTGGACTGAATGTCCCTTCGTCCATCCTGGTGAGAATGCTCGGCGGCGCGACCCGAGGAAGTACCACTACAGCTGCGTCCCTTGCCCTGACTTTCGGAAGGGGGCGTGCCGGAGGGGAGACATGTGTGAGTATGCACATGGGGTGTTCGAGTGCTGGCTTCACCCGGCACAATATCGCACGAGGCTCTGCAAGGACGGGACCAACTGCTCCCGCCGGGTATGTTTTTTTGCACACACAAATGATGAGCTCCGCCCACTCTATATGTCGACTGGCTCTGCTGTGCCCTCTCCCCGAGCCTCCTCTTCTGCCATGGAGATGGCTGCAGCGATGGGGTTCATGCCCGGGTCACCATCTTCGGTTTCTGCTATTATGTCTCCCTTCACACCGCCCATGTCACCATCGGCCAATGGTGTTGGCCAGTCTTCATTGGCTTGGCCACAGTCGAATGTGCCCATGTTGAATCTTCCTGCCGGCAATCTTCAGTCGAGCAGGCTGCGGTCATCCCTTAGCGCAAGGGACATGCCGGTAAATGACTTCTCGGTGATGTCCGAGTTTGATACCCAGCAGCTGTTGAGTGACTTGTGCTACCCCCATCCGAGCCCATCAGCGGGGAGTCGTTCTGTTCTAACCAAAACTCTGACCCCTTCAAACCTTGATGACTTCTTTGCAGCTGAGATGGCCTCATCTCCGAGGTATAATTCCGATCACGGGACTATTTTTTCCCCATCTCAAAGGACTGCTGTCATCAATCAGTTCCAGCTACAGGAAAGCCTCCTCTCACCCATTAACACAAGTGTGTTCTCCCCGAAGGCTGTTGATACTCAGCATCTACCTGCTCATTCATCCATGTTGCAGTCCTCTCTCAATGTCTCTTCACCTGGTCTCATGTCTCCACGAAGTGTGGATCCTGCCTCTCCAATGAGTTCTCGCCTGGCTATTCTCACGCAGAGGGATAAGCAGCAGCGGCAGCAGTCACTGCAGAGCTTGAACTCGCGTGATCTCAGTCCGATTTCATCTACGATTGTGGGCTCTCCTATTAGCTCATCATGGGCCAACTGGGCATCTCCATCTGGTGCAGCTGACTGGGGAGTGAACGGCAAGGAGCTTGGACATCTCAGGCAATCATCTTCCTCTGAGATGCGGGGTAATGGGGAGGAGCCTGATGTTTCTTGGGTCCATTCTCTAGTGAAGGAATCACCGCCTGAGAAAGTTGTACCTGCTGCAATGGCTCCTGCTGGCCCTTCTGACTTTTCTGCCATTGGTGCTGAGAGTTCAATTTCAAATGATCAGTTGGATGGGCATGATCAAGCTGCGGTGCTTGGTGCATGGCTTGAACAGATGCAGCTTGATCAGATGGTAAGTTGATGGAAATACCTAAATTTTGGCTATAATGCTAGATGGGAGGTATTTCACAATAGTAACTGGGTCTAGTAAATGATATTTTTTGGTTAGTTGGGTGGTGAAGAAGGGAAAGAAGCAGGAAGGAGTAATTTCAGAGATTCATTTCTTCGAAAACAGATTTCTTGTTACTTCAAAGGGTTCAATGAGTTCAAAATGATAGGGGTTTACTTCTGGGTTATACAACGGTGTACCCCATTTGAACCGATTTCCTATGTTTTTGATATTTTTTGCTCCTATCTTTATCTCTAAACCTCAGTATATGTTTGATGGCTACAAAACTTTGTTCCCATTTGGTTAACTATAATGTTTATTTTTGGTGGAAATGGTGCTGGTAATATAAAAAAAGGTATCAACTTTCAAGTCCCATCTTTATTGAGGAGAAAATAGAGGTTCTAGAAGTCTGTATTGAAGGGCTTCAGTTGGGGACTTGAATTGATGCACTTGTTCTGGAGAATCCTAGGGTGGTAAGCTCAGTGCACATGTTCTCTGCCTGATGTAACATTTGTATAAACTTTATTCTCTATTATTTTAGTTCCATATATTTTTTTTCCTAGATTGATTTACATTATTTATTTGTTATCTTTACCATATCCTTTATGTTTGTTAAATTTGTTGTTGCCTTGTGTGGTGTTTTTCTGGTGATTCATAAGTACAAAGCCCTGATTCTTTCTTTTAGGACATTGGAATTGGTGGTGATGAGGCAAGCCTTTGTGAATCCGGGAATAACTGGATTGTGGGCAATATATTTTTTTATGCAAGTGTGCTGTTGCAACTCTTATTCCTTGTTGAATTTGTGGGCATCTCGTTTCCTAGTTGAGTTTGTGGGGTTCCATGGGAAGCTTATGGTGGTGATTGTGGTTGGACTGAGACACTTATGCTACCCTGATGTGGATTACAAGCTTTTGGATTTTCAATTTATTTTTTATTTTTCTTTTGTTTCTATCTTGGAGATCTATTGTCTCTCTTTTCCCCTCTTGTCACTATTTTGGAGAATTGGACTGTGACAATTGAGTATTAGGTATAGCAGTGCTGATCTGCATTCTGGTGGAAGTATTCATCTATTATGCATTTATAGATGTATTATAGTGACATTAGATCACTTTGATATGACTTATCATGATCCAATCTTGATAAAGCTTATGATGGTTAAGTTCAAGTTGGATTTAGTCAACAAATTTACTTTACTTTTGTTCTGTTATTCGATGTCCGACTAAATAGTGATGCTGTACTTACCGAGACCAGGCATGGTGAGGGTTTAGCTTCCTTAGGCAATTGAATATCTGTCCTCATCAGTATGAGCTAGGGATGAAATTGGTCTTTTGATGGCTAGCTGTGGGGGTTCAAGGCATTTCATTTTTGTTTGATGGGCCAAGTGTTCTTATGATATGGTTTGGAGTTTTTGTTGGAAGCATCTTTTTTTTACATTCACCTCAGCTATAATGTTACCAGAATGGATAGTTTAACTATAGTAGTTGGACTGAGGCTATTAGCCTTACAAGTACAACTTACTATCATCAGATGGTAACATTTTCATCTTGCTCAATGACTCAAGTATATTGTTTAAGTTTTGGCACCTTAATGGGGACAGAAGCAGATGGATGTTATCTGATGAACAATCCAGGATACCAATCCCATGAGCATCAAGATTCAGCAAGAAATTACCCTTGACAAAATCTAGTGGTTATCATTGATTGGATGTAAACATGTCATGTGTTGTTTATAACAACTACCCTGGCTTGTTAGATACATAATTGGGTTCATGCTATATATAGGCTGGTCACACCTGTGTCGCAGTTGCATTATATTGGCCATAAGGATTTGAGCAGGTGGTTCATCCAGTGTGACCAGTACTTTTATTGATTTGTGGATGTGTTGGATGATGACCAGCAACTCTATATTTTATTTTGTCTTCCTTGGTCTTTCCTCCATATCCAATTTTGTTGTCTAATGGGTTGGTGGTGTGGAGATGGTGTGACATCTACTTCCTCCCAGCTAATGATGCTGTGAGAAGTTTGGGTGCATGCACCTAACAAGCCTATACTGCAATGTCCCAAGTCTTGTGACAGCATGAGCATTATGGCCTGTCACCAAGAACTCTGTTGAGCACTAAGAGTCATTCAAGGAAGATTTGGGAGTGGGTTTGAATGGGCAGATGATCCATGGTTAAATTTGCTCTGGATTCTCTTTGATCTGGCTGACACTTTTGAGTTAATATTGTTCATTTCAGTTCCTCTTTTGAGTACTGTCAATGTTGCCAGCATGGTCATGTATATAATTCCTGTTTTGATAGGTTCCCAAAGCACCCTAAGAAATGTGGCTTTGTCTGTTTTCTTCATGTTGCAATGAGCCTTTCTGGAATTTGGAAATTTAAGCAACTCAAGTTGGTAGCTTTCGATTTGAAGCTGGACTCATGTGGTTTTCCTTCTCTATGAGCCAAGAAATTTGGAAACACTGACTCAGCAAATTCTAAAATCACTATGCATTGCAAGTGTGTGACCTTCTTTTTTTTTTTTTGTCCAAGGCTATTATATTATTACATTGCCAAATCTGTCATTTCCTCAATCTTGTAAAACATGAATGTTTCTCACAAAAAGTCTAAAATATTATCATCTTTGATGTCACTTTTACTAACCTTTTTCAAGTCATTGGCATCAAGTTAGAGGTGCAGAGATTGTACAAACTAAAATAAAGTTAATCTTAAGTGTGTTGAAACGTAGAAAAATGTTTTTTGTTTTTTTGTCTTATATACCCATCAAAAAATTCTGGTTCTTCAAATAAAAACACTTTACATCTTTTAATTTGTGCGTATTAATCTTTCAACAGTTCCTAAATTTCCTTTTAATCTTTGTTTATTCTATTGGAGAACCATTTTCTTTTGAGGGTCGATCTGTCTCCTTTGTCAAGTATTGAGTCCAAGCCACCAAAACTGTTTTTTTTTTTTTTTTTGCGTGGTTAAATTTTGTTACATCGACTAAGGTTAGAGAATAAAAGTGATCAACTATTTAAATATCAATAATAAGATTTTAAAAGAGGACATATTTGTAATATAAAAAGATTTGGAGGAGTAGTGTACCAAAATAAGGAGTAGTGTACCCATACAGTATCGTGTCCCTCAGAATTGAATGTTTAAGTTAGACGTGGATTCAAAATCATTATGCTTGAAGATACATAGACAAGATCATTATGCTTAAGTTTGAGTTGAATCTTTGTCCACGTAGACATGGTTTAAGATCGATGTTAAAGTAAATCCGTTACGACGAAGGCACAAGATCAAATGCATCCGAGACATGAGAAAATCCAACTCATGTAAAGAAACTTCTCATGACAAAGGTACATGACTTAATGTGCTTGAGATTTGTGAGTCGAAAAACCTGACTGATGCTATAGTAAATTCGTTACAACGGAGGTGCAAGACCAAGTGCACTCGAGACATGAGAAAACTATTATGACGGAGACATAGGGCCAAAGATTCAACTCACACATAACATAATAATCTTGAAACAACCTCTAATAGCAGAGGCACAAAGCCAAATTAAACATTGTATCATTCAAAGTCACCCTCCACCCATCCGCCTACGTGGACAAAGATTTAAAATAGACAAACAGAAGTTTTTTTCTTATTCATTATGACAAGGAAGATAATCATAAATTTTATTCTCATTCGATATAACGATGAAGACAATCACAAACTCCTTTCTCATCCTCTAAGATATACAAAAATCTAAACCTAATGCAATGGACTACTTTTAAACTATTCGAATCTACATTTGAGAATATTGGATTACTAGCTTTGAGCGTCGGAAGGACTAAGTCGAAAAATCTTTTTCGACTTCGATTTTCATACTGGTGATACCTCAAGAGCAAAATATTTTTACCTCACTTTGGACAATCCTGTGTTCATAGGTTTGGATCATGTTAGGCTGACCAAGACATCAATAATATTTTCTCCTAACATATTAATATTAACGATATGTTTAAGTGTCTATTATGGTGGAATCATATCATATCGAATTCAAAAAATATACAATAATCTGTGAATGTAATTTATGATGTTGAGAGATCGATACTCCATTAGCCATGCGGCGATGTTGATATGCTAATAAATATGGTGCTGGGCTATCAGATATTTGACGTTAGAGTATTTTTAAATAATATTAAGAAGTTAATCACACGATATTAGAATATCGATACGTAGTATTGAACATATAATATTAAAATATCAATTATATAATATTAGGATGTCAATTAAATATTAATCATATCATCGAGTTCTTTTGTCATTTTAGTACTTGATGTTAGGAGTTATATATATTTTAATCTAAAATTAGAAAACTTAAAAGGAGTTTCGTTGAAGGATTTTGTCTTCAGACGAAAAATAAAATCCTTAAATGTATACATTATTTTGTAGTTTGGGCACAGCTTATTAGTGATGCAAAATACCAAGAAAGGGATGCAGTGAGAGATATCAGCCTCGGTTTGTGAGGCGACAAACAAAGTTAAAACTGACTTCCGATCTCTGCGGGCCCCTCATCGAAACGGACGGTCCATATCCACCCAATCATCCCACGATTGCCCGCACACTCAACACTCTTCCTCGAGCACGCTGATGTGGACGCTTATCCACCACCCGTTAAGACTATTGCTCTCCTCATCTCCTACGTCCGATCGCGGCCCACCCAGGTTCAAAGTCCCCTCCTCGGTGTTGCCGAAGTCCCCCCGACCTTTACTTGCTGCTCTGAAGCGGCACCGAGAGGAGCTCCCGGCCGAATCCGAGCTCAATCTCCCCCAGCAATGACGGCCTCCGTCCTCACCTGCAACCTCGGCTTCCACTCCCTCCCCTCCTTCCGCTGCCACCGCCGCCGCCTTCTGCCCCAGTCTCCCCTCCCCAGAACTCCCGCTTCCCCCTTCCGTCAAAGCTCTACCTTACCCTCCTTTCCATCCGCTCCCCCCAAACCCTTTCCCGCCAGATTGACGCCCACCTCCAACCATGGCCGCCGCTCCCTAATTCCCGTTGTCCGCGCCTCCGCCTCCACCTCTGCCGCACCAGCCGCCGCCCCCGCTCCCTGGCAAGGCGCCGCTTTGAAGCCCCTCGCCGCCTCGATTGCCACTGGCGTCATCCTCTGGCTAGTTCCCGCCCCTTCCGGCGTCTCCCGCAACGCCTGGCAACTCCTCGCCATTTTCCTCGCCACCATCGTTGGTATCATCACGCAGCCTCTCCCTCTCGGTGCCGTGGCTCTGATGGGCCTCGGCGCGTCCGTCCTCACCAAGACCCTCACCTTCGCGGCTGCCTTCTCCGCCTTCGGGGACCCCATCCCCTGGCTCATCGCCCTCGCTTTCTTCTTCGCTCGTGGCTTCATCAAGACCGGCCTCGGCAACCGCGTAGCCTACCAGTTCGTCTCCCTCTTCGGGAGCTCCTCCCTCGGCCTCGGGTACAGCCTCGTCTTCAGCGAGGCCCTCCTCGCCCCGGCCATCCCCTCGGTCTCGGCTCGGGCCGGTGGAATCTTCCTCCCCCTGGTGAAGTCCCTCTGCACGGCGTGCGGGAGCAACGTGGGCGATGGGACCGAGAACCGGCTGGGCTCGTGGCTGATGCTTACTTGCTTCCAGACCTCCGTGATCTCGTCCTCCATGTTCCTCACCGCAATGGCGGCGAACCCCCTCAGCGCTAATCTTACCCAAAATACCATCAACCAGACTATCGGTTGGACCGATTGGGCGGTGGCAGCATTTGTGCCTGGTCTGGTGTCGCTGGTTGTCGTGCCCTTGCTGCTCTACCTAATCTATCCACCAACAGTGAAGAGCAGCCCTGATGCTCCAAAGCTTGCAAGGGAGAAGCTTCAGAAAATGGGGCCGATGACAAAGAACGAGATTATCATGGCGGGGACACTGCTTCTGACGGTAAATGTTGCCTTTTTTTCCTTTTATCGTCCTTTCATTTAGCAAAACTTTGGCAACAACTGCGATGAGAATTCGATGAGAATTGGGATCAGTAAATTGGAGCACAGTTGGTCTCATTGCTATTTCTCAATGTTTCCCTTTGTTAACAACTACCCTGGCTTGTTAGATACATAATTGGGTTCATGCTATATATAGGCTGGTCACACCTGTGTCGCAGTTGCATTATATTGGCCATAAGGATTTGAGCAGGTGGTTCATCCAACAGTGTGACCAGTACTTTTATTGATTTGTGGATGTGTTGGATGATGACCAGCAACTCTATATTTTATTTTGTCTTCCTTGGCCTTTCCTCCATATCCAATTTTGTTGTCTGATGGGTTGGTGGTGTGGAGATGGTGTGACATCTACTTCCTCCCAGCTAATGATATGCTGTGAGAAGTTTGGGTGCATGCACCTAACAAGCCTATCACTGCAATGTCCCAAGTCTTGTGACAGCATGAGCATTATGGCCTGTCACCAACAACTCCTGTTGAGTACTAAGAGTCATTCAAGGAAGATTTGGGAGTGGGTTTTGTAGGTGGGAAATGGTGCAAGAATATGGGGAGATGATCCATGGTTAAATTTGCTCTGGATTCTCTTTGATCTGGCTGACACTTTTGAGTTAATATTGTTCATTTCAGGATGATCCATGGTTAAATTTGCTCTGGATTCTTCTCTTTGAGTTAATATTGTTCATTTCATTTCCTCTTTTGAGTACTGTCAATGTTGCCAGCATGGTCATGTATATAATTCCTGTTTTGATAGGTTCCCAAAGCACCCTAAGAAATGTGGCTTTGTCTGTTTTCTTCATGTTGCAATGAGCCTTTCTGGAATTTGGAAATTTAAGCAACTCAAGTTGGTAGCTTTCGATTTGAAGCTGGACTCATGTGGTTTTCCTTCTCTATGAGCCAAGAAATTTGGATTGGAAACACTGCCTCAGCGAATTCTAAAACCACTATGCATTCATTGCAAGTGTGTGACCTTTTTTTTTTTTCCAAGGCTATATTATTACATTGCCAAATCTGTCATTTCCTCAATCTTGTAAAACATGAATATTTCTCACAAAAAGTCTAAAATATTATCATCTTTGATGTCACTTTTACTAACCTTTTTCAAGTCATTGGCATCAAGTTAGAGGTGCAGAGATTGTACAAACTAAAATAAAGTTAATCTTAAGTGTGTTGAAATGTAGAAAAATGTTTTTTGTTTTTTTGTCTTATATACCCATCAAAAAATTCTGGTTCTTCAAATAAAAACACTTTACATCTTTTAATTTGTGCGTATTAATCTTTCAACAGTTCCTAAATTTCCTTTTAATCTTTGTTTATTCTATTGGAGAACCATTTTCTTTTGAGGGTCGATCTGTCTCCTTTGTCAAGTATTGAGTCCAAGCCACCAAAACTGTTTTTTTTTTTTTTTTTGCGTGGTTAAATTTTGTTACATCGACTAAGGTTAGAGAATAAAAGTGATCAACTATTTAAATATCAATAATAAGATTTTAAAAGAGGACATATTTGTAATATAAAAAGATTTGGAGGAGTAGTGTACCAAAATAAGGAGTAGTGTACCCATACAGTATCGTGTCCCTCAGAATTGAATGTTTAAGTTAGACGTGGATTCAAAATCATTATGCTTGAAGATACATAGACAAGATCATTATGCTTAAGTTTGAGTTGAATCTTTGTCCACGTAGACATGGTTTAAGATCGATGTTAAAGTAAATCCGTTACGACGAAGGCACAAGATCAAATGCATCCGAGACATGAGAAAATCCAACTCATGTAAAGAAACTTCTCATGACAAAGGTACATGACTTAATGTGCTTGAGATTTGTGAGTCGAAAAACCTGACTGATGCTATAGTAAATTCGTTACAACGGAGGTGCAAGACCAAGTGCACTCGAGACATGAGAAAACTATTATGACGGAGACATAGGGCCAAAGATTCAACTCACACATAACATAATAATCTTGAAACAACCTCTAATAGCAGAGGCACAAAGCCAAATTAAACATTGTATCATTCAAAGTCACCCTCCACCCATCCGCCTACGTGGACAAAGATTTAAAATAGACAAACAGAAGTTTTTTTCTTATTCATTATGACAAGGAAGATAATCATAAATTTTATTCTCATTCGATATAACGATGAAGACAATCACAAACTCCTTTCTCATCCTCTAAGATATACAAAAATCTAAACCTAATGCAATGGACTACTTTTAAACTATTCGAATCTACATTTGAGAATATTGGATTACTAGCTTTGAGCGTCGGAAGGACTAAGTCGAAAAATCTTTTTCGACTTCGATTTTCATACTGGTGATACCTCAAGAGCAAAATATTTTTACCTCACTTTGGACAATCCTGTGTTCATAGGTTTGGATCATGTTAGGCTGACCAAGACATCAATAATATTTTCTCCTAACATATTAATATTAACGATATGTTTAAGTGTCTATTATGGTGGAATCATATCATATCGAATTCAAAAAATATACAATAATCTGTGAATGTAATTTATGATGTTGAGAGATCGATACTCCATTAGCCATGCGGCGATGTTGATATGCTAATAAATATGGTGCTGGGCTATCAGATATTTGACGTTAGAGTATTTTTAAATAATATTAAGAAGTTAATCACACGATATTAGAATATCGATACGTAGTATTGAACATATAATATTAAAATATCAATTATATAATATTAGGATGTCAATTAAATATTAATCATATCATCGAGTTCTTTTGTCATTTTAGTACTTGATGTTAGGAGTTATATATATTTTAATCTAAAATTAGAAAACTTAAAAGGAGTTTCGTTGAAGGATTTTGTCTTCAGACGAAAAATAAAATCCTTAAATGTATACATTATTTTGTAGTTTGGGCACAGCTTATTAGTGATGCAAAATACCAAGAAAGGGATGCAGTGAGAGATATCAGCCTCGGTTTGTGAGGCGACAAACAAAGTTAAAACTGACTTCCGATCTCTGCGGGCCCCTCATCGAAACGGACGGTCCATATCCACCCAATCATCCCACGATTGCCCGCACACTCAACACTCTTCCTCGAGCACGCTGATGTGGACGCTTATCCACCACCCGTTAAGACTATTGCTCTCCTCATCTCCTACGTCCGATCGCGGCCCACCCAGGTTCAAAGTCCCCTCCTCGGTGTTGCCGAAGTCCCCCCGACCTTTACTTGCTGCTCTGAAGCGGCACCGAGAGGAGCTCCCGGCCGAATCCGAGCTCAATCTCCCCCAGCAATGACGGCCTCCGTCCTCACCTGCAACCTCGGCTTCCACTCCCTCCCCTCCTTCCGCTGCCACCGCCGCCGCCTTCTGCCCCAGTCTCCCCTCCCCAGAACTCCCGCTTCCCCCTTCCGTCAAAGCTCTACCTTACCCTCCTTTCCATCCGCTCCCCCCAAACCCTTTCCCGCCAGATTGACGCCCACCTCCAACCATGGCCGCCGCTCCCTAATTCCCGTTGTCCGCGCCTCCGCCTCCACCTCTGCCGCACCAGCCGCCGCCCCCGCTCCCTGGCAAGGCGCCGCTTTGAAGCCCCTCGCCGCCTCGATTGCCACTGGCGTCATCCTCTGGCTAGTTCCCGCCCCTTCCGGCGTCTCCCGCAACGCCTGGCAACTCCTCGCCATTTTCCTCGCCACCATCGTTGGTATCATCACGCAGCCTCTCCCTCTCGGTGCCGTGGCTCTGATGGGCCTCGGCGCGTCCGTCCTCACCAAGACCCTCACCTTCGCGGCTGCCTTCTCCGCCTTCGGGGACCCCATCCCCTGGCTCATCGCCCTCGCTTTCTTCTTCGCTCGTGGCTTCATCAAGACCGGCCTCGGCAACCGCGTAGCCTACCAGTTCGTCTCCCTCTTCGGGAGCTCCTCCCTCGGCCTCGGGTACAGCCTCGTCTTCAGCGAGGCCCTCCTCGCCCCGGCCATCCCCTCGGTCTCGGCTCGGGCCGGTGGAATCTTCCTCCCCCTGGTGAAGTCCCTCTGCACGGCGTGCGGGAGCAACGTGGGCGATGGGACCGAGAACCGGCTGGGCTCGTGGCTGATGCTTACTTGCTTCCAGACCTCCGTGATCTCGTCCTCCATGTTCCTCACCGCAATGGCGGCGAACCCCCTCAGCGCTAATCTTACCCAAAATACCATCAACCAGACTATCGGTTGGACCGATTGGGCGGTGGCAGCATTTGTGCCTGGTCTGGTGTCGCTGGTTGTCGTGCCCTTGCTGCTCTACCTAATCTATCCACCAACAGTGAAGAGCAGCCCTGATGCTCCAAAGCTTGCAAGGGAGAAGCTTCAGAAAATGGGGCCGATGACAAAGAACGAGATTATCATGGCGGGGACACTGCTTCTGACGGTAAATGTTGCCTTTTTTTCCTTTTATCGTCCTTTCATTTAGCAAAACTTTGGCAACAACTGCGATGAGAATTCGATGAGAATTGGGATCAGTAAATTGGAGCACAGTTGGTCTCATTGCTATTTCTCAATGTTTCCCTTTGTTCTATCCATTGCTTCATTACAATCTGTAGGTCCAATTAAAGATCAACAAACTTGCATTTTAGTGAATTACTCTAATAAGTCAAGATTCAGTTCAGATTCTGATCCATTTATCTTACAAACGGGTGAATGGAGAAAAATGGAGTACACAATGTATCTGTTTTCAGCCAATGGCTAATTTTTCATGCCTGCTGTAATTTTAGTTTATAGGACAAGACCATCGACAACCAAGTTCAAATATTTTTAACAACTGGGGTGGACTCTATTCCTGCTTTGTTCTAGTTTCTTGTCGAGTATAAATATTGAGTCATCGAATAATGTACATTGTGAAATAGAATTCATTCTCTAAATGACTAGCAGAGCATTTCTGCTTGTTTTCATGTTCATATGTGCACCTACATGAGAACTCATGTAGAAATCATACATCATGAGTTTAGTCAAGGTAAATATCTTCTTACAAGAAACTGCTGTGTGCTTTGATCTGAACCTACATGAGAACTCATGTAGAAATTATACATCATGAGTGTAGTCAAGGTAAATATCCTCTTACAAGAAATTGCTGTGTGCTTTGATCTGCACAGGTGGGGCTTTGGGTATTTGGAGGAACGTTGGTAGCTTTCGATTTGAAGCTGGACTCATGTGGTTTTCCTTCTCTATGAGCCAAGAAATTTGGAAACACTGACTCAGCAAATTCTAAAATCACTATGCATTGCAAGTGTGTGACCTTCTTTTTTTTTTTTTGTCCAAGGCTATTATATTATTACATTGCCAAATCTGTCATTTCCTCAATCTTGTAAAACATGAATGTTTCTCACAAAAAGACTAAAATATTATCATCTTTGATGTCACTTTTACTAACCTTTTTCAAGTCATTGGCATCAAGTTAGAGGTGCAGAGATTGTACAAACTAAAATAAAGTTAATCTTAAGTGTGTTGAAATGTAGAAAAATGTTTTTTGTTTTTTTGTCTTATATACCCATCAAAAAATTCTGGTTCTTCAAATAAAAACACTTTACATCTTTTAATTTGTGCGTATTAATCTTTCAACAGTTCTCAACAGTTCCTAAATTTCCTTTTAATCTTTGTTTATTCTATCGGAGAAGCTTTTTCTTTTTCCTTTTAATCTTTGTCTCCTTGGTCAAGTCTTTAATCCAAGCCACCAAAACTGATTTTTTTTTTTTTGCGTGGTTAAATTTTGTTACATCGACAAAGGTTAGAGAATAAAAGTGATCAACTATTTAAATATCAATAATAAGATTTTAAAAGAGGACATATTTGTAATATAAAAATATTTGAAGGAGTAGTGTACCAAAACAGTATCTCCTCTTTTAGAATTGAATGATTAAGTCAAACGTGGTTTCAAAATCATTATGCTCGAAGATACGTGGACAAGATCATTATGCTTAAGTTAGAGTTGTATCTTTGTCCATGTAGACGTGGTTTCAAGATCATTATGCCATGTGCGGTCGGAAAACTTGATCGAGATAAATCCGCTACGATAAAGGCACAAAGCCAAATGCATCCGAGACGTGAGAAAATCTAACTCGTGTAAAGAAACCCATCATGACAAAGGCACATAGCTTAATGTGTTTGAGACGTGTGAGTCAGAAAACTTGACTGATGCTAGGGTAAATTCGCTACAACGGAGGCGCAAGACCAAGTGCACTCGAGACATGAGAAAACTATTTGACGGAGGCATAAGGCCAAAGATTCAACTCACACATGGCATAATAATCTTGAAACAATCTCCAATAGTGGAGGCACAAAGCCAAAGTAGACGTTGTCCTTCGGAGTCACCCTCCGTCAATCCGCCTACATGGACAAAGATTTAAAAAAGACAAACATAAGCTTTCTTCTCATTCATTATGACAAGGAAGATAATCATAAGCTTCATTCTCATTCGATATAACGATGAAGACAATTATAAACTTCTTTTTCATCCTCTAAGATATACAAAAATCTAAACCTAATGCAATGAACTACTTTTAAACTACTCGAACCTACATTTGAGGATATTGGATTACTAGCTTTGAGCATCCGAGGGACTAAGTCAAAAAATCTTTTTCGACTTCGATTTTCATACTAGTGATACCTCATGAGCAAAATATTTTTACCTCACTTTAGACAATCCTGTGTACATAGGTTTAGATCATGTTAGGCTGACTAAGACGACAATAATATTTTCTCCTAATATATTAATATTGAGGATATGTTTAAGTATCTATTATCATGGAATCATGTCATATCGAATTCAAAAAAATATATAACAATCATGAATGTAATTTATGATGTCGGGGGATCGATGCTTCATTAGCCATGTGATGTTGATATGCTAATAAATATGGTGCTGGGCTGTCAGGTATTTGACGTTAGAGTATCTTTAAATAATACTAAGAAGTTAATTACACGATATTAGAATATCGACACGTATTGAACATATAATATTAAAATATCAATTATATAATATTAGGATGTCAATTAAATATTAATCATATCATCGAGTTCTTTTGTCATTTTAGTACTTGATGTTAGGAGTTATATATATTTTAATCTAAAATTAGAAAACTTAAAAGGAGTTTCGTTGAAGGATTTTGTCTTCAGACGAAAAATAAAATCCTTAAATGTATACATTATTTTGTAGTTTGGGCACAGCTTATTAGTGATGCAAAATACCAAGAAAGGGATGCAGTGAGAGATATCAGCCTCGGTTTGTGAGGCGACAAACAAAGTTAAAACTGACTTCCGATCTCTGCGGGCCCCTCATCGAAACGGACGGTCCATATCCACCCAATCATCCCACGATTGCCCGCACACTCAACACTCTTCCTCGAGCACGCTGATGTGGACGCTTATCCACCACCCGTTAAGACTATTGCTCTCCTCATCTCCTACGTCCGATCGCGGCCCACCCAGGTTCAAAGTCCCCTCCTCGGTGTTGCCGAAGTCCCCCCGACCTTTACTTGCTGCTCTGAAGCGGCACCGAGAGGAGCTCCCGGCCGAATCCGAGCTCAATCTCCCCCAGCAATGACGGCCTCCGTCCTCACCTGCAACCTCGGCTTCCACTCCCTCCCCTCCTTCCGCTGCCACCGCCGCCGCCTTCTGCCCCAGTCTCCCCTCCCCAGAACTCCCGCTTCCCCCTTCCGTCAAAGCTCTACCTTACCCTCCTTTCCATCCGCTCCCCCCAAACCCTTTCCCGCCAGATTGACGCCCACCTCCAACCATGGCCGCCGCTCCCTAATTCCCGTTGTCCGCGCCTCCGCCTCCACCTCTGCCGCACCAGCCGCCGCCCCCGCTCCCTGGCAAGGCGCCGCTTTGAAGCCCCTCGCCGCCTCGATTGCCACTGGCGTCATCCTCTGGCTAGTTCCCGCCCCTTCCGGCGTCTCCCGCAACGCCTGGCAACTCCTCGCCATTTTCCTCGCCACCATCGTTGGTATCATCACGCAGCCTCTCCCTCTCGGTGCCGTGGCTCTGATGGGCCTCGGCGCGTCCGTCCTCACCAAGACCCTCACCTTCGCGGCTGCCTTCTCCGCCTTCGGGGACCCCATCCCCTGGCTCATCGCCCTCGCTTTCTTCTTCGCTCGTGGCTTCATCAAGACCGGCCTCGGCAACCGCGTAGCCTACCAGTTCGTCTCCCTCTTCGGGAGCTCCTCCCTCGGCCTCGGGTACAGCCTCGTCTTCAGCGAGGCCCTCCTCGCCCCGGCCATCCCCTCGGTCTCGGCTCGGGCCGGTGGAATCTTCCTCCCCCTGGTGAAGTCCCTCTGCACGGCGTGCGGGAGCAACGTGGGCGATGGGACCGAGAACCGGCTGGGCTCGTGGCTGATGCTTACTTGCTTCCAGACCTCCGTGATCTCGTCCTCCATGTTCCTCACCGCAATGGCGGCGAACCCCCTCAGCGCTAATCTTACCCAAAATACCATCAA
Source organism: Musa itinerans (assembly GCA_001649415.1). Classification (NCBI taxonomy): domain Eukaryota; kingdom Viridiplantae; phylum Streptophyta; class Magnoliopsida; order Zingiberales; family Musaceae; genus Musa; species Musa itinerans. The sequence goes on along the minus strand of LVTN01000108.1, from coordinate 389,081 downwards.
CCAGACTATCGGTTGGACCGATTGGGCGGTGGCAGCATTTGTGCCTGGTCTGGTGTCGCTGGTTGTCGTGCCCTTGCTGCTCTACCTAATCTATCCACCAACAGTGAAGAGCAGCCCTGATGCTCCAAAGCTTGCAAGGGAGAAGCTTCAGAAAATGGGGCCGATGACAAAGAACGAGATTATCATGGCGGGGACACTGCTTCTGACGGTAAATGTTGCCTTTTTTTCCTTTTATCGTCCTTTCATTTAGCAAAACTTTGGCAACAACTGCGATGAGAATTCGATGAGAATTGGGATCAGTAAATTGGAGCACAGTTGGTCTCATTGCTATTTCTCAATGTTTCCCTTTGTTCTATCCATTGCTTCATTACAATCTGTAGGTCCAATTAAAGATCAACAAACTTGCATTTTAGTGAATTACTCTAATAAGTCAAGATTCAGTTCAGATTCTGATCCATTTATCTTACAAACGGGTGAATGGAGAAAAATGGAGTACACAATGTATCTGTTTTCAGCCAATGGCTAATTTTTCATGCCTGCTGTAATTTTAGTTTATAGGACAAGACCATCGACAACCAAGTTCAAATATTTTTAACAACTGGGGTGGACTCTATTCCTGCTTTGTTCTAGTTTCTTGTCGAGTATAAATATTGAGTCATCGAATAATGTACATTGTGAAATAGAATTCATTCTCTAAATGACTAGCAGAGCATTTCTGCTTGTTTTCATGTTCATATGTGCACCTACATGAGAACTCATGTAGAAATCATACATCATGAGTTTAGTCAAGGTAAATATCTTCTTACAAGAAACTGCTGTGTGCTTTGATCTGAACCTACATGAGAACTCATGTAGAAATTATACATCATGAGTGTAGTCAAGGTAAATATCCTCTTACAAGAAATTGCTGTGTGCTTTGATCTGCACAGGTGGGGCTTTGGGTATTTGGAGGAACACTAAATGTGGATGCTGTAACTGCTGCAATCCTCGGTTTATCTATTCTTCTCATAACAGGTGTTGTGACATGGAAGGAGTGTTTGGCAGAGTCAGTGGCATGGGACACTCTTACTTGGTTTGCTGCACTTATAGCAATGGCTGGATATCTCAACAAATATGGTTTGATCTCTTGGTTTAGTCAAACAGTAGTCAAGGTATAATCTTCTGTCACATTGTTTTCTTCATCAAACAGTAGTCGAGGTATTATACCTTAATAGCATTTATTTCTCTACATTACATTTTCGCTTAAATTATGGAAATATTGGTTGTAGTACTTCTGTAGGTACGTGTAATATCAAGTTATTGACTGCACCAAACTTTTCAATCAAAAGTGATCTGATCTGTTTGAACTTTATGTTGTATTGGTCACTTTTTGGTTGCTTGGATATGAGTTAGGTAACTCACTTTATGGTTGCTTGGAGGTGAGTAATCAAATGACTCAGTCAATGCACCAATTGCACTGACATCCTTGCACCAAGATGAGTATTCACATTAATAATCACCTAATAATAGTGTAGGATATTATATATTAATCCAGAGATAGGCATTTCCAGAACAATGTCACATACTTGTCATTGTTTTACTTGTCCAGAACAATCATGCTCTAAACTTGGTTTTTACTGCATAGTCCGGGGTGCTTATGTCATCAGGCATGAGTCAGCAGCATCCTTTGGCACGTATGTTTTAGGTCTTGAGCTTAAGTGCATCCTTTGGATGAATGTTTCTGTAGATGATCCATGAATATGGTTAGTGGTACTTTTGTAGGACATTAGGAACAAGTATAGAATGGATTTTCTTCACATGCAAATGGTATATGGTTGTGTACTGTGGCTATGTAGGGTTGCCTGTTAGTCTTGGCTTGGGAGAAGGCTAGCTGATGCAAAATCTGTGTGATTCTTTGGGTTCTTTAGAGGTATGAGTCTGAGGTTGCTCCTTTTGTGATCTAGACGACCATGGTTTTAGTTGCGAAAATAATTTTCTTCTTACAGAATATAAAGCTATACACATTATTTCTCCTCAATTTGTATCCAGTATATTTCCAGAGCTTGTCCTGTTTGGCTTTACAGTGGCTGAGGGCTTACAAGTATATTGCATGCCAGCAATCACTCTTACATGATTAAAAAAATCTTCCGAGCATTCTTTTAAACACCACTCTGAGCTCTAAAATACAGGTGTTAACTGTTACATTTTCAATTTAATGTTTGAACGTACAAGTGTTGACGAGCAGTGTTAGCTGTTGAAAACAGTTTCATCGTTGTGGTGATATAGTGAGCTTTGTGTAAAGTTTGAACTCGGAGATATCACTTAGGACCTTTAATGTGCCCCAGATTTAGGATTAACTTTCCTCCTTGTAAGCATGCTTTTCTGGATGTTGTCGTTGAACATTTAGACTGTTAACCTTTGATGTTGTCTTTGCTCTTATTCACATAGAAATATGCTTCAATTCAGTTTGTAGGTGGCTTGGGTCTTTCATGGCAGCTTTCTTTCGGCATTCTGGTACTGCTCTACTTTTATTCCCATTACTTGTTTGCAAGTGGTGCTGCACATATTGGAGCTATGTTCACAGCCTTCCTGTCAGTGGCGAGTGCATTGGGCACTCCTCCTCTCTTTGCGGCAATGGTCCTCTCATTCCTCTCCAATCTTATGGGTGGGCTCACCCACTATGGCATTGGGTCTGCACCGGTGTTCTACGGTGCCAACTATGTCCCACTTTCAAAATGGTGGGGCTACGGATTCATAGTCTCTGTCGTCAATATCATTATCTGGCTCGGAATTGGGGGTTTCTGGTGGAAAACCATTGGCCTGTGGTGAAGAGAACTCGTGAATTTCTTCTACCGATCCATCGTCGCCACTGTCAATATCATTTATCTTGCTCGGTGTTCCGTTGGCTTGTGGCAAAGAAAGCTTCTGAAATTTTTTTCGCTTACTGCATTTGTCGTCCTAGAGTTTTTGGAATGCTCAGAAACCTTGGTTTCCTTTTTCCAGCTTTCAACAAAATGATTTACTTCGTGGTATAAAAAGGTGTTGCTGGAGCTTTAGTTCCATGGTTATTGGACTGTACACAATTTTTCATCCAATCCGGCCAAGTTTCTGTAGTTGTACATCTTGTTGAAAACCTGAAGAGAGAACGGAAGTTAACATTGATGCTTTCACTCTCAGCTTGCATAATGGTATCACTATCAGCTTTGTTCTTATGTTCTCCATGATTTACTTCTCTGCTACTCATGGAAGCACCATTGGAATTTGGATTGCATTGGCTATCATTTTTTGATGATTAAGATGGTAACGATAAGGATAAAGATAATAATGATGATTATAATAATAATGGAATAGTAATAACCAGGATAATGCTAATGGTAGTAGTAAGGATAGTAGTATTAATATTGGTAATGGTAATAGTAATGAGGATGGATAATGACACATCATTAGCATTTTATCACTACTATTATAAATATCATCATTATTATGTTCATTATCAATACTAATACTATTATCAATATAAATATAATTATTTTTTAAAATCAATTTAAATATTATTATGTTCACGAACCTTCCACTTCTTTGGCGACACACGTCCACTCGCTTCTTCTCGTTGCCAACCCACGTGACACCCTCCTCCCCACGGGTGTGGTTTACCCAAAACCACTTGTTCGTCGAACCAGTCGTTACCGACAATACGTGGACGCGACTTATCACTTATCGAAGCCCATCTCCTACCGGTCAAACCCGTCACCGGATAACACCAGGCGACCACGAAACCGGCTGCCTCGGAACATCACTATTTTACCCGCCTGTGGTTGGCGGCTGACGAGGCCCGACGGGAGAAGTGTCGGACACGTAGGTAGAGAAAGAAGGTGCTTGGCATCTTCTTCTGCGAGCTCCATTCCTCGACGTTGCCGTCCTCAGGTCCCCTGCAGACCCTGGCAGCGAAAGCTCTCCATATATTCATTCCCTCGATCCTCCGATCTCTCCTGCTTCATTTGTCGCTCTGCACAGCACTCTACAGAGAGAGAAAGAGAGAGGGGGAGAGCTGGTGGGGTTCGGATGCTGCAGCTGCTGTTCACGACGGCGTTCTTGGCGGCGCCGCTGACGCTGTACGTGCCGCTGATACGGACGCTGAACCCGTTCGTGGAGGCGTTGGAGGTGTTCGTCAGGGAGGCCGCCATGTTTTCGCGGCGCGCGTATCCGCGGCTCCGGCTCGGGGTCCGCCGGATCCTCTCCGCCGCCGCCGCCTCCCGCTCGTAGATCTTATCAGTCTCCTTCCTTCTCGTGCTTTTGGGGAGGTTCGTTTGGATCCATGGATAAGACTTGAATGCTAAATCTATGTCTCGTAGATCTCATCACTCGCCTTCCTTCTCGTGCTTTTGGGAAGGTTCGTTTGGGCCCGTAGATAAGACAGAATACTAAATCTATGCATTCTTCCTGGTTGTATATATGATACAGTTTTGGTTATTAGATATCTGCGAAATGAGGACATAAAACCGTGTCAATTTTCTTAAATCTTGAATCCAGAACAAGGCTCTGTGTTTGGTCTTCTCATTCCCTTGATCTCAATCTTGTTGGATTCTCGAAGGGGATTGATCTAATCTGAGAACTTGAAAGCATCTCCATCTTCTTCTTTCTTCTGTGCTCAGTGATCATTCTGTTGAAGAACTGTGACGAACAGAAGAATATATATAAGAAACTGAAGGATCGCATTTTGGATAATAATGTCTTAGCAAATAATTGCTAATTATAGGTCGAAAGTATACTGTCGTCGACAGGCCGTAGTCTTCTGCATTCCATAGGATATCTCCAGACAATCTCTTCGCCATACATACTTGTCTTCGTTGTGTTTGCTCTGTTTTCAGCCATCCATGCTTGTTTACTATGTTTCATTTACTTTAATTGTTAAAAAGTAAATAAATTTTGTGCTTAATCTTTTGGTAAAATCATATCATAAAGTTTAAATTAATCTTCCATTTGTTGATACGAGAATAAGTTATATAAGTACTATTTTTTTTTATTTTTTTATTTGTATTTTATTATATAGTAGCCCAACTTGAGGTGCAATCTCAAAGAGACATAGATAGTAGATAGCTTCATGAATCAACGATAAGGCGTTCGACTTGCTCTCGGTATACAGCAGCGAATTGTTGGTAGAGCCTTCAGAGGTCCCATATGGAGATTGGCAAGCTCAAGTCCTCCTCCTGCACATCATCCAACTGCGATCCGTCGTCTTGCATGACCGGGTTACCGTCCAAAGCCCGCATTTCGATCAGTGTGTCCCAGTTGAAGTCGCTCTGGTGCAAGCCGAAGGCTTGTGAAGCCATCTCACTCGATACCTCCGGGGTTTGCTCCGGCAGAGCCAAGTTCCCCGCGCTCTCGCCGCCCTCCGGTGCGGTTTCCGGCTTCAGCACTCCCAGTTGCTGGAGGAATTCCTTGAGATCGATCTGAGGCTTCTCCACCGCACTCGGTGGATCTCTCTCGACCGGCAGCTGATGGACCAGTTCTCGCCCTCCGATGACCGAGCTCTCCAAACGGGTCTCTATCGGCACCACTGCTGGAGGCTCTGAACTCCGAAAGGTACTGGGACAAGAAGAGGCAGAGGAGGACGAAGAAGAACAGGAGGAGGGCTTGGAGTTCTTGAGCTCTTGGAGCCTCTGGTGGATGACATGAACGTTGTGCTGGGCATTGAGGTTGAGGAGGCCGCAAGTGGGCATCGCGGGCGTGAAGCTCTTGGAAGGGAACCACTTGAACCGATGGGGGGGCTTGCCGACGATGGAGGAGCCGATGTTGGCGCGGAGGTGGGGGAGGTTGACGTAGGCGTCGGGGCCGTAGAGGCGGCGGGCGGCCTCGTCGTAGGCCAGCGCGGCCTCTTCGGCGGTGGCGAACGATCCCAGCCAGAGGCGGGTCCGCTTCTTGGGCTCCCGGATCTCCGCCACCCACTTGCCCCAGGTCCGCTGCCGGACACCGCGGTATTCGCAGGAGGCGTTCTGGGGGCCGCCTTTGCCGCGGGCGGGGCCTTTCTTCCACGACCGGACGGGGGTCTTTCGGAGGTTGTCCATGGAGGAGACGAGACGGTGAGAAGTGGAGTGAAGCGAAGCAGGAGAAGAGAGGGAGTGTGAAGTGAGTGTGTTGTGTGCGTGTGAGAGAGACAGAGAGGTCGAGGCGCGGGATATGTAGAGGGAGAGAGCTGTTCGTGATGCATGGTTTAAATGTTGTCACGGTTGGAGGTAAGGCATATATGCTACCGTTAGCTGCTGGTTTGAAGTTTGGATTTGAGGAGCACACGAAGCCTAAAGGGAGGAGGAGGACGGTCTTCTTCGTTCTCAGTCTATAAATCCTTCATTACGATCCAAATTCTCGATCGACATCATCGATGATCTCCAATAATGCATAAGATTAACAAGGGCAAAAAGGATGAAGATTTCACTGCCTTTGCAAGGTCAAACATGGTAAAAGCTAACGTTTCCACGCTTCTTTCATCATCATCATCAGCAGTCCACATGAATCAATGGAGAAGATGATAAAAGCTTATCTACTCAGCAAAAGTCCGTAGATGGACTCTGGAGAGTGGATGGGGCAGAGGGTCGAACAGTATGTGCATGTGAGCACCTACCCGATTCCATCCTCATGTGAGGAAGAAGGAGAGAGAGCATTCTGTCGAACAAGGGGAGGGAGGATGATGGAAAGAGAAGGGTTTATTTAAGGATCCACCTCCCGAGCATTGTTGGGTTTCACGAGCGCTTGGGCTCTCACAAGCCGATGATGACGACCTGATTCCCGAGAACCCCCCTACGACTACTGCTGCTGCTTCACCTTATGCCCATGCCTTTGTCTCCTGGCCGCCATGGACGTACGACAAAGCTCCGGGATGGGGTGACAGAGTACATGTGAAGGCGAACGCCAGCTTCATTAACAGCCACAGGTGAGTGAGTATACGCCACTGAATTGGGTCAACTTGGCACGATTCCGGTCAAATCGAGTTGCCCGATGTCCGATGAACCTCCTACGGTCCGATCTCCTCGCACGAATCTTACCATCTCCTCACCTTCCTTCCGTTTCTCCTCGGTTCCAAATTCTTGCTGAGTTGAGGCCTAATTTGGTCCATAAATTGGAACCCCAAGTATTTCTAGCTATAACATAATTCTTGAAACCGATGACTCATTATTTAGTGATTTGAATTCTTTGGTAGGAAGACATTTGGCCGAGGAGCTTAGACTGTCTTGCTAAAAATCTCAAAAACAAGTTTTGTATCTATTTCAACAAGAGCATATGATATTTCCCCGATCCTTAGTTCATCCGGAATAACCTTAGTCTCATGATAGAGTGCAACAAAATTATTAAACAAATATCGATAACGTCCCGAGAGCTAAGTCAAAGTGCTTCCATCCATGTGTGGGAGAGTGGACAGCTGCGTTGCGAGTCCAAAGGTAAAGTGGGTGGCGGGCGCCTCCTTGCCGGGGCATCCATTAGGATTGCTTGGTGGTGGACGCTCTTGCGATATCGGGCCCTCCTTCTAGCGTCAAAAATATTGGTGTCTTCATGTCATGTCCTGGGGGTCGATATGACTTGGTCTGGTCCTGATCGTGCGAGGTTGTCTACGTGGGTGTCCGAGATGGGGGTGGAAGAGTGAGGTCGGGTCGGAGTTGGCACCTCTTGGACCGATCCGAGGTGGGACTTGGATTCCTGCTTCAGTGCCGCCTTCCTACACAGGAGGTCAATGTCGGGAGAGGGATTTTCGACTCGATCCCTCCGAAGGTTAAGTTAGTTTGAGGTAGATTTGAGGGTATTTTTTCATGTCCGAGGTTCAATCGTGTACTCAGGTCGTTAATGGCCGTCGATGCTCCGATTGATTGGTACGTATTCTCCCGTGACGTGGGTCGACCTATACTATTTTGTACTACACGGTGCCGTCTTGCATGACCTCGAGCGATACGGGCATGATCGTACGTTGTCATGGGGATGCTGCATCCCTTCAAGTCCATACTCGCGCATGTGTCTCCCTGGCATAACTATCGACTCTAAGGCATCACGTTAGTTCCGAGGCGCCACGTTGGTTTCGAGATGCCACATCGACTCTGAGGTGGCTGTCGACCATTGTCGCATGAATGGTATCAAAATATTCCCTATCAGGTTGCACCTTCCGTAAAATCATATTGTCAAGATGACTACTTATTCGTTTCAAATATCCTCAAACCTCTCGTCTGATCATATCTCTAAGACACAATCAGTGTCTCTCCAAATCCTCCACGATCGCAATCTAAAACATTTGCTCGACTTGGTAAAGTCAAGCAAGACCCGACGTGGTGAAGAGGCATCTCGATGAAGACGGGGCAAGTCACAACATCCATCACATGATGAAGACCCAAGTCAAACAGTGTCGGATTAAGGCTTTGACTTGGTGTAAAAAGAGATGAATTTATTTGACCGACCACCACAAGACAAACAAAGAATCAACTATCAAGCTATTAATGGCTTACTGCCAATATTCAGAACAAAAGCTAAACGGTGTCATACTACTCTCTACTCAGTGATCTATCAAGCTGACACCTGACTAGGTTTAGATGGCTCACACCTAACATCGTGCCTTTTATCTCTAGAACTCTATCTAATCAATTTATTTAAAAGATAAGATCAAATATAATAATCTAAAATCTTTCAAAATATATGCTTTAAATCTTACCACTCCCCCTGAAAGAACAACTTCAAATCGTTCTTTCCACAGAGATTTGATTTTAAAATAGAGGTATACTTGTTACATATAAATATCTTTTTCAATTTCACTAATATAAAAAGTATTCTTTACATCAAGTTACTAAAGCTTCCATTCAATCACATCTTAACAAATATCATCTTGGCCACAGGACTAAATGTTTTCTCATAATCTTCTCTATATTTTCAAGAAAATCTCATTACAACAAGTCTTATTTTATAATGATGTATACTTTCATCCAACTTATGTTTCACATTGTAGACCCATTTATAAATAATTATATCTATATTTGTAGGATTTGATATAAGATCCCAAATTTTATTTTTATAAATAGCCTTCGTTTTTTCATCCATGGCATCCTCATACTCCTTAATATCTTTGGCTTTATCAAAACATATAGGCTCAGGATCATCAATAATTCAGAAAAGAAATAGTAACATTTGCTTATATTGTCTCCATCTCTATAACATACTGATTTGATAATTATTATTATTTTATCTTTTTAATGTTAAAATTTTCTCTTTATGAATATCATTACTCCCCTTATCGCACTACTCTACCATTTGTGACAAAGAAATAATAAAAATAGATACAGATAAAAAAGAAAAGCCAAAATCTATAGGAGCACTAAATGATAAAGAAACCTCAACCACAGGTTTTGAACATATCGCTTTCATCGTTGTAATTGATTTTTTTCAAAAAATAATTATGGAGGATAATAAGTAGAAACTTTATCGATACAATATATTATCTATATGTTTATGGATCCATGTATTTTTAATCTTTCTTTCTTTCATCATTATAATTAATAAAAATATATTTCTTAACCTTAGTATCAAATTTGTTGCTCTTTGAGTTTGGCATATGAACATAACATGAAGATTTAAATACTCTAAAATAATTAATATTTAGTTTTTTTACCAAACATGAGCTTATATAAGACTTCAGATAAATAACATAAGCTACATATGTCATACCTTTCGGTATGTACTACATCTACATTTAATTCTTTTATGTTACGAAGAAACTTGACTTCCTTAGGATAAAAAATATATAACTTTCGGCATTAACTGCATTTACAATAAAAAAGAGATTTCTGTTTATACTTGATGTTAGGATCAAGAGCGAGGTAGGCACTAAGAGGGGGGGGGGGAGCGGGGTGAATTAGTACAGCGGTAAAATTATGTCTTCAAAAACCTTCATACGATAAAAACCGTTTACGTTGAAAATCGATTTCAGAAACTTAACTTGAAAGTATACGTTTATGAATTGAAGGCATTAAGCACTTAAAGAGGTTTGCAGTAAGGTAATAGCAAAAATAAGATGCAAACCAGAGAGCACGACAATTTTATAGTGGTTCGGTCGTCGTGACCAACATCCACTCCACCGATTCCTCTTCCGTCGAGGCCACCGACATCCATTAACAGTCTTCCTTCAATAGGTAAAGACCAACCACCTTTTACACCCCTCTTCTCCTTTTATCGGATTTAGAAGATAACTCTTACAAGCACTCACTGACTTATCTCTCAAACTATTCTAACACTTATAAGAGGGAGAGGAGATCACATAAGATTTTAGCAGCATTTCTTTCTTTTTAAACTCTTTGTGCTTGTGTGTTTTAACCAGGGATGAGAGGGGTATTTATAAGCTTTCAAGTTGATTCAAACTTGGAGCCTAAAAACATCTGATCCCGGGTTCCCCGGGCACAAGCGATACCACCGCCTAGGGGGCAGTGTTGGGCGGTACCATCGCTTGGCACCCTGCCAGGGGCAGTGCAACCACCTAGATTGGTGGTACCACCACCTAACACAGTCTTGAAGACTGTGCCACGACGGTAAGACTTCTTGGGGCACTATTTGGGCATCTCATTGGGCCCAACACAGTCCTTACATGGGCCTAGTTGGCCCCTAATTGGGTTAGCCCAAATCCAAACCCAATTATATGCTAACTACGAAATCTAAGACATAATCTAAGATAAACAAGTCTGTAAGTCTATTCTTCCGATGAGCTTCCGGTGATCTTCCGACGAACTTTCGACGATCTCTCGACAATGTTCTGGCGGACTCCCGGCAAGCTCCTGGACTTCATGACGATCTTTTTGGCGAGTTTCGACGAGCTTCTTTGGCAAGCTCCGAGACTTCTCGGTTGGTTCCGCTAGAACTTCCGACGAATGTTAAGACTTCCGACGAACTCTTGAACTCCCAACGAAATCGCGTCCTTGACTCCGGGACTTCATTTTGCTTTATGCCTTGCTATCATAGTTAATCCTGCACATGTAAAACATACTTCGATCTAGACAATTAATACTAAGCATTAATCAAGTTGTCCGGCATGTCATTGGTCCCTAGACGCTACGTTCGATTCTTCGGCGCATCGTCCTCTCTTGCGGCCTATTGCCCAATCGGCCAGTTGACTCCGTAACTCTGATATCCTTGGCGCAATATCCGCTCTTCTTAGCCCGATGCCCGAATCCACGGCCCAAAGCCTTCTGTCGATACGTCGACCGTTCCTCTGGCCCGACATCCAATCTTCTGACATGTTTTCCTTCGGTACAACATGATTTTTCCTACTTTAATTATCTCATCCTAATTGAAGCATCTTGCGTCACTCAAAATGCAGATTAAAACATCAACACTTATCAATTGATTTTATCATCAAAATTCGAGATTCAACACTTGAAACATTGTTCACATTTTTCAATGAAATAGGATCGTTATCTTTATCTGAGATTATAAGGGTGCCTTCCTTCCTTACTTAGTGAACAATGTTATATGTCATGATTATTGCATTATTACTTTCATATTGATGAATATTTGTGATTTGGTATATTCACTCATTAGATGATGACCACAACCTGAATCAACTATCAAGTTATATTCGAAGTTAATGAATGTCATGGCCTTAGTAGTTTCAATCATAGAACATTTGCCCTAATCTTCATTAGTAGCATTAAAACAATCTTCTTTTTTTTAATATTTTCTCCTTTAATCTTAACATGATAATTTTTTTTTTGCATAACTTAACTTATAACACCTATAACACTTTATCTTCTTTTAATTTATGTCATCGTTTGAAGAATACTCTTGCTTATTGTTAGCATCACTCTTCTACGCTTTATTTTTATCATTACCCTTTTTATTTATAAAAAAGATATCTTCATCTCTCCTTGAAGTGGAAACTCCTACTATTTGACAAACTAAGGAGTCTTGAGAAGTAAAAGGATTTTCAACTCTACTAAGGATGGTTATTAAACCCATCCCTGAATAGATGTAACAAAATAAAAAAAAAATTCTTTTCAAATATCATGAATAATATAATATTTTATTCATGCATCAAAATTAGACTCATCTAGATCTCAAAGTAATATCTCCGAACATAAATTTTTAATTTGTAAAAATATTAAAAAGTTAAGATATCACCTTAGTATTTGCCAAATCATTCTCTAAATATTGAAGTCGAGTCATACTATTTTTTGTTGAGCAATGTATCAAGAGTAATCCAATATCTAAAGTTGATTTGTAACTAATAATATGATCAAAAAGATCATGAGACATATTTAACCGTTAGACTAATTCTTTTATCATAATGAATTGATTAGACATATCTAAATATAATTTAGCTCATCCTAAACCTCGAAAGTCGAGTCATACTATTTTTTGTTGAGCAATGTATCAAAAGTAATCCAAATATCTAAAGTTGATTTGTAACTAATAATATGATCAAAAAGATCATGAGACATATATTGTGGAACGTAAGTGAATCACAACATATTATTAATGTCATATTTGATACAAAGTAGCTAGTTTAGGGAGTAATAATGGCTCGAGAGTCTTAGTTGAACATACATTATGGCCTTTATAGTTATTTCATCGCGGTTAGTTTTGCTAAAACATCGAGTATTTATTTAAACATGAAGGATCGTTCGAACGATCGAGCATTACTATTAGGGTCATGTGTTGACACATGATTTAAACATGGTTAGTTGTTTGAATTCCCGGTATAAACATTGTACTCTGACAAGTTTAAAGCACAACATAGTTAGTTCTCTGACTATTGAAAATTGACATATGAAGCACAAATAGTCGACAATGCACTAATCGGAGATACTACATCAACATACATGATATTACACTTACTTAGATCATGTATAGCCAACCATTACACTTAGTCTTAGTCGAAGTGACTAAACTAAGACTGAAGTTTTTCTTTTATCACAACGAACGAAGACTATAATTTGACTGCCCACTATAATTTTCATAGGAATGGATCAGATACAAAAATCCTCTCTCGACCAAATCACTGGCTGCATCCACTTATTGTGATCTCCCCTCTTTTATGACCAAAAATGATCCAAGTCTAAAGTTTCACCACGTTGTGTCGACGATCTTAAGTCTATCAAGCTAATAAATAAATGAGACAAACATTATAATTAGAAATAATCTAGTAATGAAAACGATGAGAAACCAAATGCATGGAATCTTCCTCCTCCGAGCCCTCCTTGGGAGGAAGGGTATGCTTCTGACGATAATGCATGGAAGCTTCTGCTTACTTGGGCTCCTGGGGAACGGAAAATTTAGGGATCGGCAAAGAACTCGGAGCAGGAGAGTTCGAGAACGAAGGGCCTGCCCAAAACTCAGGGCGTGGGGGGTTATCGCCTGAGGTGGCTCCTTGAGGAGACGGCTGGAGGTTTACACCCTTGGTTTTGCCTCTTTGTGTCGTTGGCTTCGTGTAGGAGCCAGAGGAAGGTTTTGGTAGAATCCCAGCAGAAGAAGACTGAGAGGGACGACTGTTTGTCCCTTTAAAGCCGACGCCGTCATTCCGGGAAGCCTGTGACTTGCATTTTTGCCATTGATTTCGATTTTGTCCCCCCATAACTGACGCCTCAAATGACACTAGAGATGAGGTATCAAAACTAAAGCTCCTCCCTCTCCGGGCGGTCAACTGTTCGAAGCGATATAAACCCCTACAACCACAGAGTGAGCTCAATTTTGGCTTTTTGCCGCACACAACACATGGAAGAAAGACGAGACACACGACTCGACTCACCGACTCTCCACAAGCAAGATGAAAAGGCCGAGAACACAGCGAAGGCCGCCAATCACACGGGTTTCACCGAGCAAGATCCGAATGATCAAAGTTGATTAAACGAGGAGTAGAAGAGACTCTTGGTGGAGGAGCTAAGCGTCCATAGAACTCTCGCTTGCTTGCTTGCTTCTCCCCCCTCTAGAGGAGAAGAGGAGGGACTTGCTGTTTGAACGCTGAAGGAACCGATGACGGACGTGAACTGAGCCTCGAGGTGGGATTTAAAGCCTTCGACGGCAAAGAGAGAATGCATGCATTTTCGCTGTTTCAGACAGGAAAGCAGCACAACGCAGTGACGTCCGAAGCGTGTGCATACTAATTTCCATGCGAGATTACGTTTCCACCGTCCACGTAACAACAAAGTTGATCATCTACCACACACGCGTAAATCAGTGGTTTTTTTGCAGAAAGTTTATGTGAACGGGAAAATGAGTGGGTTGAATGAAATAAAAGCCATTTTCCGGGAGTAGCCAAGTTTTCTTTTTTTATTTTCTTTTTTTCCTAATATCTCGTCATTTTCAAAAGGGTAAAAGAGAATTCTTATTTTATCCAACCTTTCATTACATACCTTTTATAAAAAAAATATTTATTTTTAATTTTTATATTTTTTTTATCAAAATATCGTTAGATCGAACCAATTAAATTACTTCAGCATTAAATCGAATCAATATTTTTGAATAGATTTATAATATTTTTGATTCAGTTTAACCAGTCATAATCTTTTTAAATATGGTTAAAATATTTATTTTTAATTTTTATATTTTTAACAAAATATCCTTAGTTCGAACCAATTAAATTACTTCAGCATTAAATCGAATCAATATTTTTGAATAGATTTATAATATTTTTGATTCAGTTTAACCAGTCATAATCTTTTTAAATATGGTTAAAATATTTATTTTTAATTTTTATATTTTTAACAAAATATCCTTAGTTCGAACCAATTAAATTAGTTCAGCATTAAACCGAATCAATATTTTTGAATAGATTTATAATATTTTTGATTCAGTTTAACCAGTCATAATCTTTTTAAATATGGTTAAAATATTTATTTTTAATTTTTATATTTTTAACAAAATATCCTTAGTTCGAACCAATTAAATTAGTTCAGCATTAAACCGAATCAATATTTTTGAATAGATTTATAATATTTTTGATTCAGTTGAACCAGTCATAATCTTTTTAAATATGGTTCAAATATTTTTTTATTATTGAACTATAAATACTGTAATCCTATTAAAAAAATTATCTCAATTTTAGTGTAAATTCTTACAAACATTATTTATTGACTATATATATATATATTATCATGAAATAGTGTATCTTTGAATTCTTCCATAATTTTGAATAAAAATTAAGAATATTTTGATATATTTTAAAATAAAAGATGACAAGTAATTAATTATTTAATGTAAAAGGAGGGATTCTTTTGGGAAAAGCCAAAACTTTGGGATTTTCCCAAAAATATAGTCCAGGGAGAGTGTCTAAATTTATTGGAAGCATGAGAGCTGCTTAATGATCGTAGTTATCTGTTGATCACAACTTTGGATCAGAATTTATATTTGCATATGATGTTCTATAACATATCCAAGACGAGCCACCATGCACTTCAGAATGCATGCTTGTTCATATCTAATGGATAGTTATTTCATTGTGATTAGTTTTGTTAAAACAGCATGTATTATTTAAACGTGAAGGATCATCCGAACAATCGAGCATTATTGTTTGGTGTCATGTGTTGATCGAGCATCATACTAAATGCAAGGCTAACTAGGTTTCTAATCTAATGTTGAATATGTGTCGATGTGGCACTCATGTGTGCATGTGCCATTTCCTCGTATCATAGGCTGCCCATCACATTTCGAAGCACATATAGTGTATTGCGGCATAATATTTTTTTAATATGATTCAATGATATTGAATGGATATTTTGTGAGTAGATTTAACCACTTATAATGGAGTTAAAGATACTTTATAGTTAGAGTTGGTCGTATCACGAAGCTAAGATGCTTCATGGCTAATTTGGCTCAGTTGTGAAGTTGAGACACTTTATATCTAGATTTGATCACATTGTAAAATTGATAAGCTTCATGAATAGAATATGTAACGTTATGAAGTGTAGTTTTATGATCTGATTAGACCGCAGCTGAGGGATGGCTTGCACACATGTATTAAAATCCAACGACGTAGCCCGACTTCCTTAGCTCCTCCTTCCGGACGAACGATTCCCCGGACAAGGTAAGAGCTTAGGCAAAACATATCATCATGGTCGTCCTATGCTGACATCATCCTTCGAAGGATGTGTCCATTAGTCGTCATCATTAATAATCCCCTAGACATGATAAGGATCACCCTAACTCGTCGTTGGCTTTATATCACCAGCTCGTCAGAGTTAACCAGTAACTAATCCTCCAACTGCCTCCCCCTCTCTAGGGCATCATGCAATTGTTGGTTTAGTGCCTCCCGTCGATGTTCACCCTCCGTGACACTCCGAGCCGCCTCTTTCTCGGTGTCATCTAGCATTTGGTGGGCCTCCTTAAGCCTTCCCTCCATCTCACCAACCGCTAATGAGCTAGCTCAAATTCTAGGGCCAACATGGTGGCTCGAACCTCAACGACTCTAGATCCCCGCTCTCACTCTAGCTCCGCAACTTGAGATCGAATATCAACATTGGCTCGAGACAATCGAGTAACCAAGTGTGACTTGACACAGTCTTTTTGCTAGTCATAAGTGCCCTGCAAGCCAATCACGTG
This sequence comes from Musa itinerans, assembly GCA_001649415.1. Taxonomy (NCBI): domain Eukaryota; kingdom Viridiplantae; phylum Streptophyta; class Magnoliopsida; order Zingiberales; family Musaceae; genus Musa; species Musa itinerans. Next base: position 372,551 of record LVTN01000108.1, on the reverse strand, counting down.
AGTGATGACACGTGTGACTTGACACGTAGTCTTTTTACTTATTATTATTATTTGATATTTTATCACTTTATGTTGTTTATTGCTTGAATATATTGTGATGCCCATAGACCTGTGCAATGAGAATTAGATCGTGATGAGATCACGATAATGAGACCGATTCGTCTTTAAACATAGATCCTAAATAATCTCGGTCGTAGGTTACTTGAGAGGGACATCGAGATAACCGGACAGACTGGTGTGCTATATACCCGTCCATACGATGGATGTAGCTGGTCTCATAGCTGCTTGTGTGGGGACACTAGGGATATAGTACAAGTACTCATTGGAGAATGAGTTCACCGATTGATCCACTTACGGAATGTTGGATGATGTCTTTTTGTCAAACAACAATTCCATAGTCCCAATGGTGTATCTGCTATTTAGACTTGAGATACCAAGGATGTTGAGTACTCCACTCTTTGATACCAAACTTATAGGTTTGGAAGTTCTAGATCTAGCATAATCGGTCATCGGAAGTGGTAGTCAACCTTACGAGGACTATTGAGTGTCGATAGAGGATCATTTGCTCTCGGTATCATGAGAGGAATATCCCATGTGTTTTTGCTCAGACAAATCCTTAGCTAGGGTCATTCGGATTAAGAGAGAAAGAGTTCTTTAGGATAATTTGATTAGAGTAAGACTCGAGTAGAAACTGTATGCGTCTGACAGCACCATGCTTGGTATATGGTCTCTAGGATATTATATGGATGAGGGACTATAGGCATATGGTAACTGAGGACAAACAAGTATAGTGGATTGGATTTGCTAGTCATAGGTGCCCAGCAAGCCAATTACGTGAGTGATGACACGTGTGACTCGATACGAAATCTTTTTGTTTATTATATTTTGGCATATATCACTTTATATTAACTATTGCATATATGCATATATATATTGTGATGTCCTTGGATTT
>LVTN01000108.1:231077-367168 GCA_001649415.1 Musa itinerans | reverse complement strand
ATATATATATATGTATATACATATATATAAATATATATGTATATACATATATATATTTATATACATATATATATATATATGTATATACATATATATATATATGTATTATATATACATATATATATGTATATATATATATTTATATATATACATATATACATACAAGAGAGTTATATACATATGGTAGGTGTTGCGAGTAAAAGTTTGGATATGAGATATTCGTTGGAGCTTCTATCTTATTATATATCTAATAAGTCGTTGAATTATTGGATTCAATAGATGAGATCCAATTAGATAGAGATTCATTAATTCAAGAGGCTTGGGTAGTTGAATACAGATTCAATATCCAATAGGGGAGGATTCATTAGGGCTAAGTTGACAAGGGACTTTTATAAATACGAGGGATTCATTGGTTCATAGGGTAAAGTCTTTACTTGCCTATCATATTCTCCCCCCTTTTCCATCTCAGAGAAGGCTTGGAGTTTTGAGGAGCATCATCGCAGCATTGATGTGTGGATCACCGCTAGAGAAGAGCGTGTTTGACCTCCTTCACCCTCTCCTAGAGATCTGTAAGGATTAAGGGATATACGATCTCCCTAGGTAACACAATCTACTCTATATGTAGTTTTAAGTTTCGTGGATTTTGCGCACTAATCTCCGCACAACGACGAATATCTCTTTGGGAATAGGGGATTTTGTTTTCTTGTTCTTCCGCCGTGCATGTGATGTCACCCCTAAGATTTTCCAACAGGATTCCCTTGTATCGTTTGGGGACTATGGCATAGTGGCCTATTACGTCCGCAATCGATGAGTCGAGTAAATTATTATGGAGATAGTAATTCACTAAGCCAGAAGAAGTTCTAATAGGTATAACTCATGGTCAGCTCGATATTGGGCCTAGAGGGTTACACATATATGGTAGGCGTTGCAATGAGTAGAGGTTTGGATATGAGATATTCGTCGGAGCTCTTATCTTATTGGATATCCAATAAGCCCCTGAATTATTAGATCCTATGGATTAGATCTAATAAGAGCTCATAAGAGATTATTAGATAGATAGATATTTACTAATCTAAGAGGCTTGGGTAGTTGGATGGAGATCCAATACCCAATATGATAGAATCCATTAAGGTTAAATTGACATAAGACCTCTATAAATATGAGGGAATAAGTGGTTCATAGGATAGAGTTTTTTGGGTTGCCTCTCATATTCTCCTCCCCCTTTCCACCTTAGAGCAGGCCTGGAGTTTTGAAGAGCATCGTTGCAACCCTATCGTGTGGATCACGTATCATGCAACCAATCACGTCACATAGTCACTCAAATAAAGGATGGACAATATTTGACACGTATAGCATAGGACTTTTGGTTAACATGTCTCCTTTACTTGCTCTTTGTGAACTTGAACCCTCTAAGCTTTCTAAAGTTTTAATTGAAACCTTCCTAAGTCGAGGATGCCTTCAATGCTGTTCATTTGGGGTCGGCTTCTTTGGAGTAATGTAGAATACCCCATGCTACTTTAACTCTGATTCAAGAGTTAAATCTAAAAATATGAGATGATTGAAGGCTCGTCTCTTCATTACATCTTAGTCAGTTGATAGTTATTTAGTCTAGTCATCGGCTCTATAGTTGAATCACTTTATTTGTACATACAAACACATACTATATGTGTACTTCAGCTTTCATTATGTCCTCACTAAGGTATTTCTTGCATTGAAGATCTTACTTGCCTAGGCAGTGCCAATATGTGTTTTATCTCATAGCTTTCATCGAGCAGTGCTAAAACATTGGTATTGTTCTGTTTCCTTTCAATCTAAGGTGGGTGTTGTTGAGATTCGAATTTTGATGATAAGATTAATTAATGAGTCTAAAGAACTAATCTTGTGAAAAGCTAGGTGATATAAGTGCATTTCAACTAAGGGTTTAAACTGTCAAAAGATTGGATGACATGATGAGAGATCAAAAGTCATGCCAAAGGTTTGAATATTGTGATTAAAAAATAGATGTTATGTCAAAAGATTAGAAATGTCAGGTGCCAAAGAAGAATAAATTGATATGCTAGAGGTTAGGATGATATGCTGGAGAATCGAACGACATGTCGAAAGAATGATAATATGTCAAAGGAATGAACGACTTGTTAGAAGACTCCATGACATGCCAAATGAAGTAGTTGTTGATTTAAAGTTTTTTTTGAAGATAATTTGGGTTGCAATTACACTTCTTAAGCTAAATTTGTCCTATATCATGTTAAGGTTGAAGTAGACTAAATTTAGATTGGATTTGGGCCCTTACTAGTCCAAACTAGTGTATGGGTAATAGTATTGGTAAGAGGAGGAGATGGTATCTTATAATGGTACTGCCTTGGGGTGTTGGTATTACCTAGGATAGTGGGCACTAGATAGTGTCATTTCAGTATATCGACGATAGTACCACCTAAAACGGTGGTGCTACTATCAATATCCTTGATTTTGGATACTCTTTTATAATTTACTCCACATATTAGGAGCATTATTCTTAAGTTTCTAATTGTGTTCTAAGCGTTGAATATATGATATTTTTTTAGAGTGATTGACCGTAAAGATTCTCTCCTAAGCCTTAAAAAGGAGAATATTGTAAAAGGTTATTGATCTTCATCTTGAAAGTACGATCGATAGTAAAAGTTAATGGCCTCAATTGAGGAGGAATTGAGAGTAGACATAAGTCGAGAAGACTATACCACTATAAAATTAGTCCGTCTCTATCTTTACTTGTTCTCTTATTTGTGTTTATTCAGACTAGCTCTTAATAATTATATCTTTTCTTGAGCAAAATTTTAAAATACCAAACACTAGTAACGATCGAAATCTAAGAGGCTTGGGTAGTTGGATGGAGATCCAATACCCAATATGATAGAATCCATTAAGGTTAAATTGACATAAGACCTCTATAAATATGAGGGAATAAGTGGTTCATAGGATAGAGTTTTTTGGGTTGCCTCTCATATTCTCCTCCCCCTTTCCACCTTAGAGCAGGCCTGGAGTTTTGAAGAGCATCGTTGCAACCCTATCGTGTGGATCACCGCTAGATAGGAGGGCGCTTGACCTCCTTTACCCTCTCCTAGAGATCTGTAGGGATTCAGGGATATACGATCTCCCTATGTAACACAATCTATCTTCTATGCAATTTTAAGTTTCATGTATTTTTGTGCACTAATCTTCGTACGACGACAAATACATCTTTGGGAAATTGGAGATTTTATTTTATGTTCTTCCATTGCGCATATGATGACGCCCTCAAGATTTCCCAACACGGTCATCACACAGAGATCCGATGTCTTTGTTTTGGGAAACTTGTTTTGTTTTTATTTTTTGCTATACATGTAATGCTCTCATAAAGTTTCCTAATAGCTCCTACCCCTTTGTCCGAGTCCCCCGAAACCCATAGAAGGGTGACGCCTCATTAGCCCTTGAAGGTCCATGCCTGCAAAACAAGACACTAAAAAAGGATCAGTGGCATTGTGAAAGCAAGTGAGGAAGAACAAGTGATACCTTTTGGCACCATGTTGAGGCTGGCCTTGACCGACCAACCCTCATCCATCTATCTTACAACATCGAAAGAAGAGATAACCTCCTCCATGCAGAGTGCTAATAGCCTCCTCGTCCAACAATGTGGGAGGGGTATTGTCGATAACTCGCATTGACCAAGCAAGGGAGAAACCCCACTCCTGGCAATCACGAATGAGGTAGAACTTTGCCCTCCAGCCCTTGTTATTAGAAGGAGCCCTGCTCACTTTGAAGCTTTCTCGAGTGGCCAAATAATAACTACTCGACCCTTTGCACAAGCGAAAACATGAGAAAAATAGGTCACGAGAAGGGGCGATTCCTGCACCCTTATACCCGCCGATAAACGCCACTAGATAGCGCCACAAGTTGAGCACCATTTGTAAAGGTGAAATTCGCCACTACTCGAGGCAAGATACAATCGCAAGATGGAAGGAGAGGTACAATCCTACCTCAAAGGCAACAATGGACAAACAAAAACCCTTAGGGGTCAAGTGAAAGGGATGCTGCCTAGCGCTAGGAATGGACAAGGCAAATTCTATCGAAACATGGTAACGAGAATGCAATTGCTCCAACTAAAGGGTAGTCATGATTAAGTCACAGTTGTGGACATCTTGCATCAACTCCAAGTCATGCAAGAACTTCAGGTCTACCAAAGATACAGCCCCAGAGGACAAAGAGCTAACTTGCACCACCCTATGAGGTGAAGCAAGAACCTTGATGAACCCACAACATGATGGGACAGACCTAACAGGGTAAGGGGAAGACATCCCAACCTACACTAGTGGGCTATGCAATCAACAAGAAAGGCCAATGAAACTTCAAAAGCCACAAGCAAAAACAAGAGACAAAGGTAATGGTGACAAAAGAGGAAGCCAGGGCACTAAATAAAAACCCCCCTTAGTAGTTGAAGGGGCATAGAGGACCCCTCGCCTCCCATAAAAAAAGACGTCTACATGTATTTGTCTCAGAATAGCACAAAATCCTCGTCACCTAAAAGCAACCACAATGGGATTCGAGCCCCAAACCTCAACAAATCGAAGCTGCCAAAACCCTAAAAGCAGTATAGAACCCAAGGCGAATCAAGCCCTTGGGTAGGAAAAGATCCTATCGCAATCAAAGACAACTAGCGTAAAGGGTGCCACATCATGCATGACACAATGTATCATAATATCCTAAGATTGCCTTTTGAGGCTCCTAGCTAGGCAACTAAACTTAAGGTAAAGCAAAGACCTGCTACAGTGGAAGCTGCCACGACGAAACTATACTCCTATTATGGCAATTGAATCAAGACCTACTATGGCAGAAGCCACAATGGCGAAACTATACTCTTGCTACGATAGTCGAATCAAGACTCACAATGATGGAAGCCGCCATGATGGAACTATACTCTAGCTATAGCGGTCGAACCAAGACCCACTACGGCGGATTCACACTCCCGCTATGGCAATCGAGCCAAGGCCCACTACGACGGAGGCCTAAACTAGTGCTCTCTCCTAGGAGCAACAAAAGGAAAGCCGCCACCTACCTCTTGAAGCAAAAGGGGGAGGTCAAAAATTAGAGAGAAAATAAACTCCGAAGCGAAAGGGGGAGACTAGAGAAAAATGAAGGAAAAAAGCAAAAGAACTTACTAAAGAAAATTTGCCATGGTGGACCCCTACTCCCACTACAGTGGTTGAAACAAGACTTATCACGACAGACCCATACTCCCGCTACGATGATTGAGACAAGACTCATCATGGCGGACTCATACTCCCGCTACAGGGATTAAGACAAGATCCACCACATCGAACCTATACTCCCGCTATAGAGGTCAAGACAAGACCCACCATGACGAACCTATACTCCTGCTATAATAATCAAGGCAAGACCCACCACGACGGATGAACGAGGCCCACCACAATGGGACCCTACACCCGTTGTGGCAGTCAATGACAAAACCCACTACATCAGACAAACTTGATTCAAATGCTCATGAGGAACCATTACGAGAAGCATGAGACCGCTATGGGGCAACACCCAAACTCAATACACCTAAATGAAGCATAACTATACAGCCAAAAGGCGTGCCCCAAAACCCCTACCGAAGCCTCGAAGCACACCTTCTAGGGGAGATGAATGATAGGGAAATGACTGTGCTGCCAACTCACTTTGCCACCTAGATTGTGGAAGCCACCTAAGCGAAGGGATGGGCAACTCCCACCAACCCTCTGTAACCGCCAATAAGAGAACAGTCCACCGGCCCCTACTTGTCTTGACCCAAAAAAAGGCTACTAAGGCCCACTCCTCGCATTCCGCCCAACCATAGCTGACGAAAGGCCCGTACACATGCATTAAAACCTGGTAGCATGGCTCAACTTCCCTAGCTCCTTCTTCCGAACAAACGATGTAGGGGACCATCCCCTACTTGCCCCAAACAGGCCAACGGCCTAGGCATCCTTAAGAGGATGTTCCCATCATTTGTCATTATTAATGATCCCCTAACTCGTCACTAGCTTTACGCCACCAACTATTTAGGTATAAAAGCCAAGCCCCCAGGCCAAACAAGGGAAAATAAGTTCTTGTGAGTTTTACTAAACTTTTTTCACTTTTCTATGCTATTGACTTAAGCATCGAAGGGGTCAAGTTGGGACATCTCCCCGACGCTAACCTTTGTGTAGAACCTTGGCACTACTAAAGTGTTCCTCGAGAGGGCCTAGAGCACACTCCAGGGTTAAGACATGCCTTTGGACAGGACTGGATCCTCTTCAACAAGCCAGTAGCACTTTAAGAATCCGCTTGTCACTTCGGCTTCCCATTCGGGTCATCTCCTAAGAGCCGTGTGGACCCCTCTTATAGGCCTACACCTTTAGGGACTAAACCAAGCCATGTTGACTCTCTGGATAATGACACTAAAGCAATAATAAGTATCATGCAACCAATCACGTCACATAGTCACTCAAATAAAGGATGGACAATATTTGACACGTATAGCATAGGACTTTTGGTTAACATGTCTCCTTTACTTGCTCTTTGTGAACTTGAACCCTCTAAGCTTTCTAAAGTTTTAATTGAAACCTTCCTAAGTCGAGGATGCCTTCAATGCTGTTCATTTGGGGTCGGCTTCTTTGGAGTAATGTAGAATACGCCATGCTACTTTAACTCTGATTCAAGAGTTAAATCTAAAAATATGAGATGATTGAAGGCTCGTCTCTTCATTACATCTTAGTCAGTTGATAGTTATTTAGTCTAGTCATCGGCTCTATAGTTGAATCACTTTATTTGTACATACAAACACATACTATATGTGTACTTCAGCTTTCATTATGTCCTCACTAAGGTATTTCTTGCATTGAAGATCTTACTTGCCTAGGCAGTGCCAATATGTGTTTTATCTCATAGCTTTCATCGAGCAGTGCTAAAACATTGGTATTGTTCTGTTTCCTTTCAATCTAAGGTGGGTGTTGTTGAGATTCGAATTTTGATGATAAGATTAATTAATGAGTCTAAAGAACTAATCTTGTGAAAAGCTAGGTGATATAAGTGCATTTCAACTAAGGGTTTAAACTGTCAAAAGATTGGATGACATGATGAGAGATCAAAAGTCATGCCAAAGGTTTGAATATTGTGATTAAAAAATAGATGTTATGTCAAAAGATTAGAAATGTCAGGTGCCAAAGAAGAATAAATTGATATGCTAGAGGTTAGGATGATATGCTGGAGAATCGAACGACATGTCGAAAGAATGATAATATGTCAAAGGAATGAACGACTTGTTAGAAGACTCCATGACATGCCAAATGAAGTAGTTGTTGATTTAAAGTTTTTTTTGAAGATAATTTGGGTTGCAATTACACTTCTTAAGCTAAATTTGTCCTATATCATGTTAAGGTTGAAGTAGACTAAATTTAGATTGGATTTGGGCCTTTACTAGTCCAAACTAGTGTATGGGTAATAGTATCGATAAGAGGAGGAGATGGTATCTTCCATAGTGATACTGGTACTACCTTGGGGTGTTGGTATTACCTAGGATAGTGGGCACTAGATGGTGTCATTTCAGTGTGTCAACGATAGTACCACCTAAAATGATGGTGTTACTAACAATATCCTTGATTTTGGATACTCTTTTATGATTTGCTCCACATATTAGGAGCATTATTCTTAAACTTTTAAAGTCCACCTTTTTAAGTTTCTAATTGTGTTCTATGCGTAGAATATACTTTCAAATCCCACCTTCTTAAGTTTCTAATAGTGTTCTAAGCGTAGAATATATGAGATTTTTTTAGAGTGATTAACCGTAAAGATTCTCTCCTAAGCCTTAAAAAGGATAATATTGAAAAAGGTTATTGATCTTCATCTTGAAAGTACATACGATCTCCCTATGTAACACAATCTATCTTCTATGCAATTTTAAGTTTCATGTATTTTTGTGCACTAATCTTCGTACGACGACAAGCGTAGAATATATGAGATTTTTTTAGAGTGATTAACCGTAAAGATTCTCTCCTAAGCCTTAAAAAGGATAATATTGAAAAAGGTTATTGATCTTCATCTTCAAAGTATGATCGATAGTAAAAGTTAATGGCCTCAATTGAGGAGGAATTGAGAGTAGACATAAGTCGAGAACTATACCACTATAAAATTAGTCCGTCTCTATCTTTACTTATTCTTTTATTTATGTTTATTCAGACTAGCTCTTAATAATTATTTTTTTTCTTGAGCAAAATTTTAAAATACCAAACACTAGTAACGATCGAAATCGTCATGCCAATATAAAATAATTAAAGTAAGACCACTAAAATATCACCCTATTACTCATGAGGACCTATCGAACCTGAATAAACTTCAAACCCAAACACGATTAGTTAAGACTAATCCAACTCATCCCAAACCTAAACTCATATTTAAACAAATTGATAGATTCAAGGTAGATATATCCAAAAAAAATGGATCCAATGTCATTATTATGTAATAATAATAATATGATCATCATTATTTAATAAAAATAATGAACTCTAACCGATACATATTAGATATGTAATTTAAGTATCACACCTAAAAGGGATATTCTCTCACCAATGGATAAAACATCAACACTATACAAGCGTACATCTTCTTTCTGATATCATTGAACTAATCCTGAACTCTTAAGCTACTTATCGATATTTTTTATCTGTGAATCTGAAAATCGAAACAAACTTACCAAATGCATACGAAATATGAGATACATGTGTTTTTAATCTTAGATTAAATTAAAGTAAAAATATATCAAAGACATGATATGAGCTACCAAAACCAAAGTGTTCATTCGTGTATGATTCGTCCAATCAAGATTAAGTAGCATATGAAACATTCGACATAATCTATCATGACCAAAGGTTTTCTCGTGTAATGTCTATCTAAGATAAAAAATATCAGAAGTAGACTAATCAGAGCATCCCTTTTCACATGATATATCCACAAATAACCACACAAAAAAAAGAAAAAACATTCAAACACACAATGTGGTCCTCAAGCTCAAAGCGTCCCTTTGCATACTACGCGCCCAACATGGATAAGAAAAGCTTCAAGAGTCCATATTTATTTGAGAAAAATAAGTTTCTAGATTCATCTTACTAAGGAATCATCCTTTTTGGTACTTAATAGTGTCTTTGAATGATCTTCTTTATATTTTCTACAACTTATCCCTTTTTTCTTACTTATAATATATCTGGAAAAAAATTAAAAGTATTGTAGATGTTGCCAACTTATAACTTATAAAATTTGTAAAATATTTCTTAAACTAATAAAATTTTATTTAAATAAAAAATAAAATGGTCTAATATGATTTACTTCCTACAGGAACTTGCCCCAGGTACAAATATATATATTATATGATTGACCTCGATGATATAATATTTTTCTAGATCAAAATATTTGACACCAAAATGATGTAGAATGAGTTTAGAACATAAGAGAGAATTTTCCTTTGTGATAATATAAGAACAAAAGAGAAGAAAAAGATAACAATAAGAAGTTAGTAAGAAAAAAAAAACAAAATAATTATCTGTCTCGCTCTAACTTAAGTAGATAATTCTGTAGATGAACACTCACACATAAGATGGGAAAAAAAACTCAATTTATTCATCTATTTTGTAATAATCTATTATGTTTCTTTAGCCTCTTTCCATAGAATCAAGTTCAAGAAAAAAATAAAAAATAATAAGGAAAATGATACAAAAATATTTTACCTTCCTTAGAAAAAATAAGTTTCCGAATACGATATAAACATATGGAGAGAAATAATCATGTGGCTACAAGAAAAAGGAAGTCTTCCAAGTGCTAAGAGGAAAATGATTTAGCAAGGGGAATATGTAAATTATCTTCTCCAAAATATAATTTATTTGATTAGCAGTAATAGATTCTTCCTTATTAGTTTTTTTATCTTTTTTTCTTGTAGATGAGGCCTATAAAAAGTTGTTTTAATGAAAAAGTAATGGATTATCAGAGAATAGATCAATAAATTGAACTCTTTTCTGATATTATATATTTGAATCGAACATTCACATGCGAGACGTGCAGAAGAAAATTCCATTCAGCCAGAGTGAGTATGATAGTTATCTAATTTTCTTCTTTTTATTATTATCTTTTCTATCTCCTTTCATTCCTCTAAACTTCCTTCCTTCTTGAGTAGTCTATTGTGTGTCCTACATCAACAAGATACAAGAGAAGAGAATTTATAGGAGAGTGAGCTTAATAGTACAAGAGTTGAGGCTCTAATTGGAGAAGAGGTCATTAATTCATAAGTTTGAGCATATAAAGAATGTTTAGAGCAGAAGAAACAATGCCACATCATTAGATCTTCCCATAAATAGCACCAAAATAACTATAAAATAACATAATTTCTCATAGTGTCGATATCGATGACCTTGATACGGGGTTGCTAACCATGATAAATATGCTTAGCTACTACGTATATGATATTGAAAATAGACTAATTTGATATCAATCCTCGATTCGAATTAGCAAAAATAATATCTATTTTACATGATATGTATTTTAAATATTCATGTAAACGAGTCAATTACTTATCCCTCGATCTATCAACCACACGACACGTGAAAGATGTTTTATTATGAATATTATTATTTTATCTCGTATTCCCCAAAATAAAATATGAATTACATTTTAGTAGCTTTGAATAAATTAAATGCATGCATTAAGATACCAAATACTCGAACCCAATGTTTACAAAACCTCGCTCTTGAGAAATTTAATGGCAGATCCTCAACCTGCTGTTAAATTTTTGAACAGGTGCTTTACAAACTGTAAAGCAAAAGGATCTGAAGCAGTAAGCAAATAATAATAATAATAATAATAATTGAAGAGCTGAGATATCCTAAGATTAGCCAAAGAATGGCATACAGCATATGATTGATTCTTAGGACCTTAAGAGAGTCAAAAAGACAGAATATATCATGAAAGTGATTCTGTAGGTTTCAGGGAATAGCAATTATTCCCTTAGTCATGTTGACAAGCTCCAAAGAATCAAATTTTATGGCAATAGCAGTTGCGAAAAGGGAGCAGCAAATGCAATTGCTTTTATCGTTTGTGCAATTACCAGATATCATGAACTAAATCCAATCTACTGTGTCCGGTGCAGCTTGCTAATTCATATCAAGAAACCAGTATCTGCTCTTATGACAACCGATCGAGCAAAAGAGGTGCGTAAAATATTCCATGTATCTTAGTTGAGCCATCACCGACCGAACTAGGTAAACTTGGATTCATTTTTCTTTTGGCAGATCGATGCTTTGGTTGACTCACCAGCTTCTGAGGAAGAGAAAGAGCAGCAGCATGTTGGAATCATGAATGATGTTCTTACGAATTTGTCTACAGAGCCTAACATTTCTGCTGGCGATCAACTCTCTCCTGTAAAGCTTGAAGAATTAGAGAACGGAGGTATCGGATGCAATGCCTTGGATGAGGGGCCTGTGGAAGGAACCACAGCTGGTAGGAAGCGCAAGACGATGGATGAGTACGAATCTATGGACTATACAATGAGTTCTACTCCCTTTAAGTCCAATAAATCTGAGCAAAATCAAGCAGGAACATCTCAGATTACTCCACAGTCAGTTTTCATGGTGAGGGTTGTAGGGAGATTCTGATCGAACTATTCTTTATTGCTCACAAACTTCAATTTACTTTCTTGAGCCTCCTGAATCATTAACCAAAAACTAATTCACATTTACATCTATCACTTTTTCTCCAAAGAGGCTATATTTATTCGTTTTCGATGTGAGACTAAGCAATGACTCATCGAGACCTAAACATAGTCTAAAATCTATGATATCGAACTACGATTTCTACTCGAGTCACTCGTTATATCTAAAATCCGAATGAGCATGTATGACCTACTTGTTTTATACATTTTGCAGTGCTCTCAAGATGACAACGTGTGGATCGGAGTGAAACCTCGTGATCCCCGTCGTGTTCTGTTCAAGAATGTGATCGTTGCACCTGAGCAAAACAACGTAAATGGTGTCATCGCTGCTCCTCGGGGCACCACGGAACGTTTGACTGCAAGAGAGCCACTTCTTCCCCTTGTCGCTTCTACCTCATCAATTCCTCACAGTGGCGAAGGTGCTTCAGAATTACCCAAGCTTTGTGGCGGTATAGATCATCTACTCGTCGGGTGTAATGATCAACAGAAAGCAGCTATACATAGGGAGATAGCAAGAAGGATCATGGAACATATCAGACTGTTAGCCGCTAGGAAGCTCTCTCTCGTGCTTGATTTGGACCACACTCTCCTTAATTCAACGACGGTAAACTATAACTACTACGGTCTTTGCTAATTAGGTTAATTAATAATTTTATACATATATAATAAGATTTCGAGCTGGTAATATTGTATATCTATCGCTTTAGTTTGCAGATGGAGAGTCTTTCGGTCATCTCCTAAGTATAGACTTTTTTCTTATATCCTAATGGACCCTCTTTTTTTTTTCTTAATGGATAATCTTAATCAGAATTTAATTAGAATCTTAGCATATTTTAACCATTTAATTAGGGTCATCAAATTTAATATATAATTAATTAGATAAGAAACGTATTAGAAAAATCAGTATTTGCCTAATGTTTGATTTAGCTTTGAGAAGTTTGTAAGCTAGGAGAAAATGACACACTGAGGGAGATGCATTTTTATTTTATGAGAATTGATGTAAATAAAAAACATAAAAGAACTTGTGGATAGATCATTTTTAATAGTTGGTTGAATCCAAAAGTTCCAAATTCTACTGAATTCTTTTTGTATAGTTTCACTTACCTTCGATCTAAGTAGACTCGCCGTGCGAAGTCAAATGGATAAAGTGTCTTAAAAAGATTTAGATATCTGCAAATATTTGGGATATTATTTTTAACCCATTTCACACTGTTCTATGCTTTCGAGAATAATAATTATCCAAAAGATTCAAGGACTAATTATATATTACCCCTTTAGTTAGTTATCTTTAGTGTCTAATCTCTATAATTTAAAAAACTATATTGACATCCCTTTAATTATGAAAGTAAAACATCTAAATCTATTTATCCTAACAATATCAGTTTTACAAATAAAAATATGAAAACAAAAGGTAAAAAAATATTTTAACGTTTGATAGTGGAGGACGTCGGTGGTAATGGACGATGGCACCATTGGCATTGACGCCGACGATGATAAGGTCTGCTCTTACTGCGATGCCACCCGCCTCCACTAGGAGCACGCCATCGACCTCATCGTCACCTGCCTCATGTCGCTCTACATCTGCATTGACATTGATGCAATTATCACTTGAAAACTATATCGACATCAACATATATGGTGGTGGCCACTCGCCATCCCCTCGCTCCTCTACTATCCCATTCTCTTAAGAGCAATACTCTGAAATCTCCAACTCCCTCTCCCACCTCATCGTAACTAAGGATGCCTCTGTCCACCCCCTCCCTCCCCTAGTTCGCTCCCATTTGAAACTCTCCACCACACACAAGAAGCACTCTACCACCTCCCCCATCCCGTTTGTAGCCGTGATCACCCTCTGCTCTAGTAGCCTCCTACATGATTAGTGCCTGACGCCGCGCCATAGAGGGTGGCGTCCACTATCAACAAGTTCTAGCTCTTCGACTTGTATGACTCCTACAAGGCGGCATGCCTTATCCTGGATGCCACGGTCCACCTCCCTCAGATCGGGTTATTGTGTTTCCTTAACCATCGGCTTGGACCAGACAATATCTAATGCATCTGCGTCAGCACCGATGCAGTTGCCAAACAGTGTCACTCTGCATCTACGTTGATGTCGATGCAGATGAAGAGCGGCAAAAGGGTCATTCAGCGAGAGGTAGTGCCAAAACTGATGCGGTAGCAAGGGGAGCTCTAGTGACCCCAGCTTCATATCGAGGCTAGGATTCGCCCAATGGGTTAGTAGCGAGGCGATCACCGTCTTCACCGTAGATGTTGCAACAACCACCACCATCTTCATTGTAGATGCAACAATAGCCACCGCCATCTACGTCCATGCCAACACAATTACCGAGCGACAATTGCATCAGCATCGATGTAAATGCAAAGTGACACGGGCAGCGATGAAGTCGGTGATGTGCTCCTCGTATAGGTGAGTGATGTTGCGATACAAGCGGATCTTATCACCGTCGGAAGCGGCCAGGCAACTGTAACGATATCAACACTAGCGACGCTACCATCCACCATCGAATGTTGAAATTATTTTTGTCCTTTGTTTTTATGTTTTCGTCGATAAAACTGACGTCACTAAGATAAATTGATACGATTGTTTTACTTTTATAATTATAAGACTATCAGTGTAATTTTTTAAAAATATAAAGATCCACACGCTAAAGATAGCTAATTGAGTGGAGTGGCAAATTGAGCCAGAAACATGAATAACACCAAATAACGAGCAGCTTCTACATAGATTAGCTTGGAAACAGACCTTGAATTTACTCATATCAAGCCGGATAATAATAGGAAGCCAATGCCTCGGCCAATTCGGATTTCCAACACCAGCTAGACCAGAAAATATGAAGCTGGTCTTTTAGAATAATTCGGTCTCTTACGAGCAGATTGAAATGAAATTAATAGAGTATTAGTTTGGAGAGACGCAAAAATGAAGAATCTCAACCTTGTTGCACCAAAAGCATGGACAGTTCAATATCAAACACCAAGATGATGGATATAAATTTGCATGTGGCTCTTGCAAGGGACTCCTGTTACCATACTTCAGTTGTATCTAACAGTTTAAAGATTTTGTAGATCATGGCAGAAGATTTATGAGACCACAGATTTTGCAATATCACATGGATGAAAAGGCAATGACATTTTGCTTGTAATGGAGTTGCAAGTCAAATTCATAGAACCAAAAGGAAAAAAGGAATCTCTATTCTTTAGCATCTGAACTGGGGATCTGACAGTTTCATTGCACAAACTTTGGAATTTAACCAGGGGAAGCAACGAACATTTACCTTTTCTAACAATGAATCGTGAATCCCCCTTGCCCCAGATAAGAAATACAAGCACAACACAAATTGATACAGTTTCCGATGAAAACATCTCCTTTACTTCAAGCTAATCATTGATGACTAGCCCATAGTGATCTCCAAGAACACTTTTAGGTGTTTGCCCAAATCCACTGGCAATTTTCATCATTTCCCTCAGTTTTTCTTCCTCGTACTTTATTTGGTCCACTCGGTGCAGGACATTAGTTAGAAGAGCATCGCAATCACCAGCAACGGGTGAAGGTGCAGGATTTTCAAGTTCAGCTCTTTCATAGTCAAGCTGTCGATACAAGCTGAGAAGATAATCCTTCTGAACATACAGTTTTTGTTCTGCAATCCTGTATTCCATTTCCTGCGATCTTTTCAGCTGTCGAAGAACCTGATCGATTTCACCTTCAAGCTTCACAGATACACTATTGTAGTCTGATGTTATATAGCTCTGAGCTCTGCAATCAGCTGCTTCTATTTTCTTCAAGAGTTCAACTTTGTGTCTGCAAACATCTCTAGTTTCTTCTGTTCTGGTGTCCGTTGCCCCTAAAACTGCTATCTCATTTCCGTTATGATGCATATCTCCTGTGTCAAAGAAAATGATTCATCAAATTTAGGTAGATCACAGCCACAGTAAGAAGACGGGACCATATTCATTCACGCAGGCAAGATTTCAAAATCACTGTGTTGAAGAGGCAGATAATGACCATAAAAAGACAAGTAACCTTTAGGGCATGATACATGTAGCAGAACATACAAGATACTGTAAGTGAAAGTTACATCCTTCCAGTAAAAACTTGAACATCTATAGTCGTTATACATATAATAAGATTTCGAGCTGGTAATATTGTATATCTATCGCTTTAGTTTGCAGATGTCAATCCAGTTCACGAAAATACATTGAGGAGCAACGAAGAGCGAGACAGGAAGCTGCCGCAACGCCATCTTTTCCGCCTCCAACATCTGGGATTGTGGATTAAATTTAGACCGGGCATATGGAATTTTCTGCGCAAGGTTAGGTTAGGTTTTGATGAAACTGTCTTCTTCCCAAACTAATGATTTCTGGATCGTTAATGTTCTCCTTGATCTCCTGTAGGCTAGCAAGCTTTACGAGCTGCATGTATGCACCAAGGGAAGCATGGTGTATGCTGCTGAGATGGCAAAGCTGCTTGACCCAACCGGATCTTTGTTCTCCGGGCGCGTCATCTCAAGGGGAGACGATGGCGATGCGTCACCATCTGACGTCGTCGAAAGGGCTTCCAGACACAAAGATCTAGCTGGGGTTTCAGGACTGGAATCCGCTGTTGTGATTATCGATGATTCTCCGGGAATGTGGCCGCATCACCAACCCAACTTGATTGTTGTAGAGAGGTATAATCGGATTTCAAATCTCGTCGTGTTGGAATCGGGATCGAATCAGTCCGGTGGCTTATGAGTTTCAAGCTTTAAAGCCTGACGATGGTCTTGCCATTGCAGATACCATTTCTTCCCCAGCAGTAAGCGCAAGTTTGGACTTCCGGGGCCTTCTCTTCTGGATATCCATCGTGACGAGAGTTCGAAAGATGGGACTCTTGCTTCTGCATTGGCGGTATAAACTTGCTGGAACACCGAGTGTTGGAACTTAGAATTCGTCTCGATTCTCCATTTTGATGCCTTGTTCTTTCTTTGATCAGGTGATCGAACGAATTCACGACAGCTTCTTCTCGCATCACTCCATACAAGAGGCTGACGTTAGAAGTCTGCTCGAAGCAGAGCAACGTAAGATTCTAAGAGGTTGTCGCATAGTTTTTAGCCGGGTTTTCCCGGTGGGCGAAGCCAACCCACAACAACACCCCCTCTGGAAGAAAGCACAACAGTTCGGTGCTGTCTGCACCGACCAGATGGATGAACATGTCACTCATGTCATTGCCACTGCTCTTGGGACCGACAAGGTACGGAGACCAAATGCTCGATCGTTTAGATGTTTGCTCTGCTTCTCATATGCGAATGGATCTCACGCAGGTGCAGCGGGCGCTATCTACCGGAAAATTCGTCGTTCATCCTGGCTGGTGAGAAATGAAATGCCACTTTTGGAATTTTCGTTGAACATATATATATGCTTGCTTACGAATCTAATGTCTGTGTCGACAGGATAGAAGCTTCGACTCTTCTTTATCGGCGGGCCAACGAGCACAACTTCGCATTGGGAACTAAGACACCTTCAGCTCATCCTACCAAATCCTGAGACCTTTGCTAACGAACTAGAAGAACTCAGATCTGAATTGGACATCGGTCGCAAAAGAATAGGATAAGAAATGCCTTCAATCACTTCGGCTCTAAAAACCAAAAATAGTAAGCAGTAGATGGCCTACAAGAAGACTTGAGACCATAAACAACTTAATATCATTTAATGGTGAGCATTGCTTGTCCAATGCAAACCAATAACATATTCCCAGGGAAGATTTGGTCCCCTTTTGTCCAGTGTTCGTTATTGCTAAAAAAATAATTAGCTCACATTATTATTATGGATCATGACTATAATGCAAGAAATAAATTTATTATGTAAAAATTTAATTTTAGGATCGAGATTAAATATCGTAGATATAGATGAAAGGTGCATAGTTTTAAACATGATAATCAATAAGGTATCTCCGTGAATCTGAATAAGGAAAAACTAGACTCTTCTTTTCTTTCTATATCTTCAGGACTATTATCTAGCGAGAGAAAAGAATCCATAAAAAATAATTATGAGAGTCTTTCGGTCATCTCCTAAGTATAGACTTTTTTCTTATATCCTAATGGACCCTCTTTTTTTTTTCTTAATGGATAATCTTAATCAGAATTTAATTAGAATCTTAGCATATTTTAACCATTTAATTAGGGTCATCAAATTTAATATATAATTAATTAGATAAGAAACGTATTAGAAAAATCAGTATTTGCCTAATGTTTGATTTAGCTTTGAGAAGTTTGTAAGCTAGGAGAAAATGACACACTGAGGGAGATGCATTTTTATTTTATGAGAATTGATGTAAATAAAAAACATAAAAGAACTTGTGGATAGATCATTTTTAATAGTTGGTTGAATCCAAAAGTTCCAAATTCTACTGAATTCTTTTTGTATAGTTTCACTTACCTTCGATCTAAGTAGACTCGCCGTGCGAAGTCAAATGGATAAAGTGTCTTAAAAAGATTTAGATATCTGCAAATATTTGGGATATTATTTTTAACCCATTTCACACTGTTCTATGCTTTCGAGAATAATAATTATCCAAAAGATTCAAGGACTAATTATATATTACCCCTTTAGTTAGTTATCTTTAGTGTCTAATCTCTATAATTTAAAAACCTATATTGACATCCCTTTAATTATGAAAGTAAAATATCTAAATCTATTTATCCTAACAATATCAGTTTTACAAATAAAAATATGAAAACAAAAGGTAAAAAAATATTTTAACGTTTGATAGTGGAGGACGTCGGTGGTAATGGACGATGGCACCATTGGCATTGACGCCGACGATGATAAGGTCTGCTCTTACTGCGATGCCACCCGCCTCCACTAGGAGCACGCCATCGACCTCATCGTCACCTGCCTCATGTCGCTCTACATCTGCATTGACATTGATGCAATTATCACTTGAAAACTATATCGACATCAACATATATGGTGGTGGCCACTCGCCATCCCCTCGCTCCTCTACTATCCCATTCTCTTAAGAGCAATACTCTGAAATCTCCAACTCCCTCTCCCACCTCATCGTAACTAAGGATGCCTCTGTCCACCCCCTCCCTCCCCTAGTTCGCTCCCATTTGAAACTCTCCATGATTAGTGCCTGACGCCGCGCCATAGAGGGTGGCGTCCACTATCAACAAGTTCTAGCTCTTCGACTTGTATGACTCCTACAAGGCGGCATGCCTTATCCTGGATGCCACGGTCCACCTCCCTCAGATCGGGTTATTGTGTTTCCTTAACCATCGGCTTGGACCAGACAATATCTAATGCATCTGCGTCAGCACCGATGCAGTTGCCAAACAGTGTCACTCTGCATCTACGTTGATGTCGATGCAGATGAAGAGCGGCAAAAGGGTCATTCAGCGAGAGGTAGTGCCAAAACTGATGCGGTAGCAAGGGGAGCTCTAGTGACCCCAGCTTCATATCGAGGCTAGGATTCGCCCAATGGGTTAGTAGCGAGGCGATCACCGTCTTCACCGTAGATGTTGCAACAACCACCACCATCTTCATTGTAGATGCAACAATAGCCACCGCCATCTACGTCCATGCCAACACAATTACCGAGCGACAATTGCATCAGCATCGATGTAAATGCAAAGTGACACGGGCAGCGATGAAGTCGGTGATGTGCTCCTCGTATAGGTGAGTGATGTTGCGATACAAGCGGATCTTATCACCGTCGGAAGCGGCCAGGCAACTGTAACGATATCAACACTAGCGACGCTACCATCCACCATCGAATGTTGAAATTATTTTTGTCCTTTGTTTTTATGTTTTCGTCGATAAAACTGACGTCACTAAGATAAATTGATACGATTGTTTTACTTTTATAATTATAAGACTATCAGTGTAATTTTTTAAAAATATAAAGATCCACACGCTAAAGATAGCTAATTGAGTGGAGTGGCAAATTGAGCCAGAAACATGAATAACACCAAATAACGAGCAGCTTCTACATAGATTAGCTTGGAAACAGACCTTGAATTTACTCATATCAAGCCGGATAATAATAGGAAGCCAATGCCTCGGCCAATTCGGATTTCCAACACCAGCTAGACCAGAAAATATGAAGCTGGTCTTTTAGAATAATTCGGTCTCTTACGAGCAGATTGAAATGAAATTAATAGAGTATTAGTTTGGAGAGACGCAAAAATGAAGAATCTCAACCTTGTTGCACCAAAAGCATGGACAGTTCAATATCAAACACCAAGATGATGGATATAAATTTGCATGTGGCTCTTGCAAGGGACTCCTGTTACCATACTTCAGTTGTATCTAACAGTTTAAAGATTTTGTAGATCATGGCAGAAGATTTATGAGACCACAGATTTTGCAATATCACATGGATGAAAAGGCAATGACATTTTGCTTGTAATGGAGTTGCAAGTCAAATTCATAGAACCAAAAGGAAAAAAGGAATCTCTATTCTTTAGCATCTGAACTGGGGATCTGACAGTTTCATTGCACAAACTTTGGAATTTAACCAGGGGAAGCAACGAACATTTACCTTTTCTAACAATGAATCGTGAATCCCCCTTGCCCCAGATAAGAAATACAAGCACAACACAAATTGATACAGTTTCCGATGAAAACATCTCCTTTACTTCAAGCTAATCATTGATGACTAGCCCATAGTGATCTCCAAGAACACTTTTAGGTGTTTGCCCAAATCCACTGGCAATTTTCATCATTTCCCTCAGTTTTTCTTCCTCGTACTTTATTTGGTCCACTCGGTGCAGGACATTAGTTAGAAGAGCATCGCAATCACCAGCAACGGGTGAAGGTGCAGGATTTTCAAGTTCAGCTCTTTCATAGTCAAGCTGTCGATACAAGCTGAGAAGATAATCCTTCTGAACATACAGTTTTTGTTCTGCAATCCTGTATTCCATTTCCTGCGATCTTTTCAGCTGTCGAAGAACCTGATCGATTTCACCTTCAAGCTTCACAGATACACTATTGTAGTCTGATGTTATATAGCTCTGAGCTCTGCAATCAGCTGCTTCTATTTTCTTCAAGAGTTCAACTTTGTGTCTGCAAACATCTCTAGTTTCTTCTGTTCTGGTGTCCGTTGCCCCTAAAACTGCTATC
This sequence comes from Musa itinerans, assembly GCA_001649415.1. Lineage (NCBI taxonomy): Eukaryota > Viridiplantae > Streptophyta > Magnoliopsida > Zingiberales > Musaceae > Musa > Musa itinerans. Next base: position 346,335 of record LVTN01000108.1, on the reverse strand, counting down.
TCATTTCCGTTATGATGCATATCTCCTGTGTCAAAGAAAATGATTCATCAAATTTAGGTAGATCACAGCCACAGTAAGAAGACGGGACCATATTCATTCACGCAGGCAAGATTTCAAAATCACTGTGTTGAAGAGGCAGATAATGACCATAAAAAGACAAGTAACCTTTAGGGCATGATACATGTAGCAGAACATACAAGATACTGTAAGTGAAAGTTACATCCTTCCAGTAAAAACTTGAACATCTATAGTCGCTATTAAAGTCTTTTTAGGTCTTCCTCTACCTCTCTTCGCACCATTAAAAAATAATCATTCCACCATTTAAAGTCCTCATAACCTTCACAACAATATCCATTTCTTGTTACTTATTGTATGTTTTCTTGTCCATCATGCTTATCTAGCGAGTTTAATTCAGATAATGAGCATCCATCGTCAAGTAAAAAGTATGGTAACTAAGGAAAGAAAACAATCTTCAAATTGCCAAATGTACAAGATATTAACCTTCCAAGGGATACTAATCTACAGGATCGACGGCATCTTCGAGTGTCTAACAATTCTGTAGTTCTGGTCCTTTTTTTGCAAGATAACTAATTCATCCCGAGTCAATCCCATATAATTCAAGTTACAGTCTTTGACGGTTTACACCCAAAATCAACATGTAGGTAAACACATAAAATTTTGTTCTTTGACCAAAATGTCCATTTATATGTTTAATCTTGAACTGCATGATTATGATGTTTATGTTAGGTTGTTATGAGTGCTCCTTTGACAAATAGAGGCATACAATAAGGAACTGCATTAAGAAATTTATTTTAACAGCATCTAACTCAGTCTAATAATGAGACTAGCAACTAATCGCGATTGATGCATTCCTGTTGCTTATCTTTACTATATCCCAACAAAAACAAGAAGTGTAATATTCTAAGAAGGTGCCAAAGAAAAAGGGTAAAGCTGCATTGTATGCTATTTACATTATAACAAAGAAGTTTCTTAAATGAATGAAATGGAGGTCATACTCAAAGAAACTTAGAACGAAACCTATAAAATGAATGTTATTCCACAGTCTACGATGCGTAAACAGCTTCATGTCTGAAAATTGAAATTAAACATCAGGCAATCCTATAGTAACAGGTTGAAACCAAACAGGCTATACAAAACATTTTTCTAAAATATCATATCCAAATCCATAAATTAATTATGTTGCCTTCCTATGCTGCCTTTCCTGCCACTGAACTCTATTGAGCGTAATATTTCCATCTCATTCTAGAATCAATTGTTTGTTTATATTGTACTCAATGTTTTCTTGTCTGGTGTCAAAGATTAGAGGCTTTTTATGCTAAGTGCTGAGCCGAAAGTGGACCAATTATTCTTAATGATGGTCGAGATAACTGCTTGAATACAAGTAACTTATTTACAATCACTTAGTTTTCATACTTGAACAACAACATTTTCTACCACAATGATGTGTTGTGCATGAACTAATGCACTAAGCATTAGAGGAAGACATTATTTTTTACAAAAAAAATAATGCAATATGCCAAACACGATCATGTCAATCCAAGTGCATACATAATGATAAAAACCATGATCTTGAATTGAACTTTCTATTTGGACACTATTTCTAAGTACATAACCCTATGAAAACATATACGGGATGAAATTACTTTTTCTTCCACGCCCGGCTCCTACACACAAAATTTAAGCAAGGTGTTCGTCAATTCAATTATAAGGCTCTTTGACAGTCTGGTACAAGCAAGCATTCACATGATCATAGAACTTAAATACATCCTTATTTAGACACATCAGATTACCAAGAGGTAGATAGTCTAACATCATTCCAAGCCTGCATACCTAAGCAAAGGTGATAACCTTCAAATTTCTTGAATGCTGAGTTTGACAAAAGCCGTATAGGAAGTTCAATGTCAAGCTATTCTGGAGAGAATAAGCACCATAGTGCATAACTTGACTTTGTCTTTGGCAAGCTTATTAAGTTAAGAATTACCAAAAAATTCATACTTCATGAAGTGAAACAGAGCAGATGGCAGTAGGAAATAGACAAGCTATGACCTGAGCTAGCATCAATTCTTAGAAAGCCAGCAATTCCGAAACTTGAGTAATGACTTCCAGGTGATTATGTTTGCTTTTTAGGTTCTGTTGATAACTCGCCATGGTATCAAGAATCACCAAAAAAGTTTAATAATCTAAATGTTAAGCTAAAATTATTATATGAGATAGCTCTAGCCATGTTAATCTAGGAAGATCAGAAAATATTGAGGAAAAACTCACCTGCAAGAAGTATTGTGATGCTATCTTCCACTTTCCAGATTTCATCAAGAGGAACTCCACGTTTAAGCTGGATTTAAATATCACACGGTCATGCTGTTGCTTGAGAAGCCCTAAAACGAGAGGATGATAACTATGGAGAATACTCTTATAGTTACAAATTGATTACTAAAATATTAATAGTACCTTAGCAATGGCAAATCGAATATGATTCTGCAAATTCTTAGCTCTTTCCTGTTCAGAGCCACGCAAGATACAAAAACCCAAATTCAGAATTTTTTCCATGTCTTCCTTGGAATCAACAGATTCACAAACTTTTAAAAGCTTGGTCACATGAGGCATTAGGTCAGTTTTATTATCACATCGTCTACAGTAAATTATGAAAGTAAAATATCTAAATCTATTTATCCTAACAATATCAGTTTTACAAATAAAAATATGAAAACAAAAGGTAAAAAAATATTTTAACGTTTGATAGTGGAGGACGTCGGTGGTAATGGACGATGGCACCATTGGCATTGACGCCGACGATGATAAGGTCTGCTCTTACTGCGATGCCACCCGCCTCCACTAGGAGCACGCCATCGACCTCATCGTCACCTGCCTCATGTCGCTCTACATCTGCATTGACATTGATGCAATTATCACTTGAAAACTATATCGACATCAACATATATGGTGGTGGCCACTCGCCATCCCCTCGCTCCTCTACTATCCCATTCTCTTAAGAGCAATACTCTGAAATCTCCAACTCCCTCTCCCACCTCATCGTAACTAAGGATGCCTCTGTCCACCCCCTCCCTCCCCTAGTTCGCTCCCATTTGAAACTCTCCACCACACACAAGAAGCACTCTACCACCTCCCCCATCCCGTTTGTAGCCGTGATCACCCTCTGCTCTAGTAGCCTCCTACATGATTAGTGCCTGACGCCGCGCCATAGAGGGTGGCGTCCACTATCAACAAGTTCTAGCTCTTCGACTTGTATGACTCCTACAAGGCGGCATGCCTTATCCTGGATGCCACGGTCCACCTCCCTCAGATCGGGTTATTGTGTTTCCTTAACCATCGGCTTAGACCAGACAATATCTAATGCATCTGCGTCAGCACCGATGCAGTTGCCAAACAGTGTCACTCTGCATCTACGTTGATGTCGATGCAGATGAAGAGCGGCAAAAGGGTCATTCAGCGAGAGGTAGTGCCAAAACTGATGCGGTAGCAAGGGGAGCTCTAGTGACCCCAGCTTCATATCGAGGCTAGGATTCGCCCAATGGGTTAGTAGCGAGGCGATCACCGTCTTCACCGTAGATGTTGCAACAACCACCACCATCTTCATTGTAGATGCAACAATAGCCACAGCCATCTACGTCCATGCCAACACAATTACCGAGCGACAATTGCATCAGCATCGATGTAAATGCAAAGTGACACGGGCAGCGATGAAGTCGGTGATGTGCTCCTCGTATAGGTGAGTGATGTTGCGATACAAGCGGATCTTATCACCGTCGGAAGCGGCCAGGCAACTGTAACGATATCAACACTAGCGACGCTACCATCCACCATCGAATGTTGAAATTATTTTTGTCCTTTGTTTTTATGTTTTCGTCGATAAAACTGACGTCACTAAGATAAATTGATACGATTGTTTTACTTTTATAATTATAAGACTATCAGTGTAATTTTTTAAAAATATAAAGAGAGTGGAGTGGCAAATTGAGCCAGAAACATGAATAACACCAAATAACGAGCAGCTTCTACATAGATTAGCTTGGAAACAGACCTTGAATTTACTCATATCAAGCCGGATAATAATAGGAAGCCAATGCCTCGGCCAATTCGGATTTCCAACACCAGCTAGACCAGAAAATATGAAGCTGGTCTTTTAGAATAATTCGGTCTCTTACGAGCAGATTGAAATGAAATTAATAGAGTATTAGTTTGGAGAGACGCAAAAATGAAGAATCTCAACCTTGTTGCACCAAAAGCATGGACAGTTCAATATCAAACACCAAGATGATGGATATAAATTTGCATGTGGCTCTTGCAAGGGACTCCTGTTACCATACTTCAGTTGTATCTAACAGTTTAAAGATTTTGTAGATCATGGCAGAAGATTTATGAGACCACAGATTTTGCAATATCACATGGATGAAAAGGCAATGACATTTTGCTTGTAATGGAGTTGCAAGTCAAATTCATAGAACCAAAAGGAAAAAAGGAATCTCTATTCTTTAGCATCTGAACTGGGGATCTGACAGTTTCATTGCACAAACTTTGGAATTTAACCAGGGGAAGCAACGAACATTTACCTTTTCTAACAATGAATCGTGAATCCCCCTTGCCCCAGATAAGAAATACAAGCACAACACAAATTGATACAGTTTCCGATGAAAACATCTCCTTTACTTCAAGCTAATCATTGATGACTAGCCCATAGTGATCTCCAAGAACACTTTTAGGTGTTTGCCCAAATCCACTGGCAATTTTCATCATTTCCCTCAGTTTTTCTTCCTCGTACTTTATTTGGTCCACTCGGTGCAGGACATTAGTTAGAAGAGCATCGCAATCACCAGCAACGGGTGAAGGTGCAGGATTTTCAAGTTCAGCTCTTTCATAGTCAAGCTGTCGATACAAGCTGAGAAGATAATCCTTCTGAACATACAGTTTTTGTTCTGCAATCCTGTATTCCATTTCCTGCGATCTTTTCAGCTGTCGAAGAACCTGATCGATTTCACCTTCAAGCTTCACAGATACACTATTGTAGTCTGATGTTATATAGCTCTGAGCTCTGCAATCAGCTGCTTCTATTTTCTTCAAGAGTTCAACTTTGTGTCTGCAAACATCTCTAGTTTCTTCTGTTCTGGTGTCCGTTGCCCCTAAAACTGCTATCTCATTTCCGTTATGATGCATATCTCCTGTGTCAAAGAAAATGATTCATCAAATTTAGGTAGATCACAGCCACAGTAAGAAGACGGGACCATATTCATTCACGCAGGCAAGATTTCAAAATCACTGTGTTGAAGAGGCAGATAATGACCATAAAAAGACAAGTAACCTTTAGGGCATGATACATGTAGCAGAACATACAAGATACTGTAAGTGAAAGTTACATCCTTCCAGTAAAAACTTGAACATCTATAGTCGCTATTAAAGTCTTTTTAGGTCTTCCTCTACCTCTCTTCGCACCATTAAAAAATAATCATTCCACCATTTAAAGTCCTCATAACCTTCACAACAATATCCATTTCTTGTTACTTATTGTATGTTTTCTTGTCCATCATGCTTATCTAGCGAGTTTAATTCAGATAATGAGCATCCATCGTCAAGTAAAAAGTATGGTAACTAAGGAAAGAAAACAATCTTCAAATTGCCAAATGTACAAGATATTAACCTTCCAAGGGATACTAATCTACAGGATCGACGGCATCTTCGAGTGTCTAACAATTCTGTAGTTCTGGTCCTTTTTTTGCAAGATAACTAATTCATCCCGAGTCAATCCCATATAATTCAAGTTACAGTCTTTGACGGTTTACACCCAAAATCAACATGTAGGTAAACACATAAAATTTTGTTCTTTGACCAAAATGTCCATTTATATGTTTAATCTTGAACTGCATGATTATGATGTTTATGTTAGGTTGTTATGAGTGCTCCTTTGACAAATAGAGGCATACAATAAGGAACTGCATTAAGAAATTTATTTTAACAGCATCTAACTCAGTCTAATAATGAGACTAGCAACTAATCGCGATTGATGCATTCCTGTTGCTTATCTTTACTATATCCCAACAAAAACAAGAAGTGTAATATTCTAAGAAGGTGCCAAAGAAAAAGGGTAAAGCTGCATTGTATGCTATTTACATTATAACAAAGAAGTTTCTTAAATGAATGAAATGGAGGTCATACTCAAAGAAACTTAGAACGAAACCTATAAAATGAATGTTATTCCACAGTCTACGATGCGTAAACAGCTTCATGTCTGAAAATTGAAATTAAACATCAGGCAATCCTATAGTAACAGGTTGAAACCAAACAGGCTATACAAAACATTTTTCTAAAATATCATATCCAAATCCATAAATTAATTATGTTGCCTTCCTATGCTGCCTTTCCTGCCACTGAACTCTATTGAGCGTAATATTTCCATCTCATTCTAGAATCAATTGTTTGTTTATATTGTACTCAATGTTTTCTTGTCTGGTGTCAAAGATTAGAGGCTTTTTATGCTAAGTGCTGAGCCGAAAGTGGACCAATTATTCTTAATGATGGTCGAGATAACTGCTTGAATACAAGTAACTTATTTACAATCACTTAGTTTTCATACTTGAACAACAACATTTTCTACCACAATGATGTGTTGTGCATGAACTAATGCACTAAGCATTAGAGGAAGACATTATTTTTTACAAAAAAAATAATGCAATATGCCAAACACGATCATGTCAATCCAAGTGCATACATAATGATAAAAACCATGATCTTGAATTGAACTTTCTATTTGGACACTATTTCTAAGTACATAACCCTATGAAAACATATACGGGATGAAATTACTTTTTCTTCCACGCCCGGCTCCTACACACAAAATTTAAGCAAGGTGTTCGTCAATTCAATTATAAGGCTCTTTGACAGTCTGGTACAAGCAAGCATTCACATGATCATAGAACTTAAATACATCCTTATTTAGACACATCAGATTACCAAGAGGTAGATAGTCTAACATCATTCCAAGCCTGCATACCTAAGCAAAGGTGATAACCTTCAAATTTCTTGAATGCTGAGTTTGACAAAAGCCGTATAGGAAGTTCAATGTCAAGCTATTCTGGAGAGAATAAGCACCATAGTGCATAACTTGACTTTGTCTTTGGCAAGCTTATTAAGTTAAGAATTACCAAAAAATTCATACTTCATGAAGTGAAACAGAGCAGATGGCAGTAGGAAATAGACAAGCTATGACCTGAGCTAGCATCAATTCTTAGAAAGCCAGCAATTCCGAAACTTGAGTAATGACTTCCAGGTGATTATGTTTGCTTTTTAGGTTCTGTTGATAACTCGCCATGGTATCAAGAATCACCAAAAAAGTTTAATAATCTAAATGTTAAGCTAAAATTATTATATGAGATAGCTCTAGCCATGTTAATCTAGGAAGATCAGAAAATATTGAGGAAAAACTCACCTGCAAGAAGTATTGTGATGCTATCTTCCACTTTCCAGATTTCATCAAGAGGAACTCCACGTTTAAGCTGGATTTAAATATCACACGGTCATGCTGTTGCTTGAGAAGCCCTAAAACGAGAGGATGATAACTATGGAGAATACTCTTATAGTTACAAATTGATTACTAAAATATTAATAGTACCTTAGCAATGGCAAATCGAATATGATTCTGCAAATTCTTAGCTCTTTCCTGTTCAGAGCCACGCAAGATACAAAAACCCAAATTCAGAATTTTTTCCATGTCTTCCTTGGAATCAACAGATTCACAAACTTTTAAAAGCTTGGTCACATGAGGCATTAGGTCAGTTTTATTATCACATCGTCTACAGTAATATTCCACATCTAAACCAATGCTTCCTCCAACAGTCCCAGCCATGTAAGAACGAAGAGCACATTCCACATGTGCCACGTGCCCACATATGTATTGCTCATCCACGCTTGCTTCACATCTAATGAAACCATAACCTTCATATGCCCAATCAACAGTTTTGCAGCACAGGATACAACAACAGTCGTGACAGAAACCAACTTCACTGCAGCAGATATCACAATCCTTGGCTGATGAAGTGTTGGTTTTTACTTTGCCCTGTAAGCTGCACATCACATTTCCAGCCTTACAATCACCAGGCCCAATTGCCAATTCACATTTGGTTCGTTCATGGGTATCAAAACTTCTGGAATATGAGCAGGCATAGTTATCATTCTCTGTACATAAAAAATGTAGAATAGGTTACAAGTTATTACAGATGAAACAAATGCACCAGACAAATATATCTAGTGAAAACGATTCTCTATGATGAGAAGAGAGAGACATTTTAACAAACTAAATTATAATAGAAGAATCTAAGATTATATAAAACTTTTGAATCAGTTAATTGGCATTCATACTCACATTTCTTAAGCATTAGTAAGATAGTCTATGACTCTATTATCCACAACTTAATTCAATGAAGAGGCATGTACTGTGGTGCCATTTGAAGAGGTTAGCACAGACAACTGCAGATAGATAACATATTTGTTTGTTTATGGCTTGAAGATTTTCATATTTTAAAGTCCACATTTTGCTATGTTCATATTATTTTCTTGCATCAAGTTGTTACCTGTATTGACCTTGTCACCCTTAAGTTGACATTGACAAGAATAGCTTATTGGCTGGAAAAGAATGCACAAGTCCAATCTATGAGTCATATCAAGCAAAAGCTTCCTATTTTAATTTTCTTTCAAACAACAAAAATGTTTCCAGAAACATAAAACAAAAGCAGCATTACCAAGCATGCCCTATGCCTTGGTTTTAAAGGCCTTGTTTATGAAAAGAAAAAACAACTGGAAAGAGGAAAACATGAAATAAACTATGTTCACAACTTGAAGAGGTTATTTACATCCATACAGCATGTGAGATAACAAAATAAACTTGAAGAAATGCTTGTTAGCACATTATACAACCGAAACAAGATTAAAATTTTCATCAAGTAACAATCAGGACATATAACAGATCCAAGTTTAGTCCAGAAACAACTAAGCAAAAGTACAGGTCTCCATTCACAAAGGACAGCAAATGAATAAACTAGATGGTAAACAAAAAATAGACCTTTTTGGGGGGTGAAATCTGCACAAGGAACCCGCCAGATAAACGAAGAAAAGAATGCATTGACATCAGCGTCAGGAAATTCCTTCCGAATATATTCTTCGACTGATACCCTGCTAGGAAATCCGTTTCCGTGTCTCCTACCACCAGATTTTGGACATGTGGGAGGAGCATAGAGATACCTATCGACCCAATGGCCAGAGCTAGACTTTCTGCTGCCTACCTTCCAACGCCATCGATCTCCAGGACACGGCCAATCTTCAGGTGCATAAGGCAAACCTAAACCGGATGAACCAGCGACGACAGGCACTGCAACGAGGCGGTTTTCCTTTACAGGTGACGGATGACAATTGCTTCCATCGTCCATGAACTTTGAGTTCCCTGGTCAAACACTGAGGCCAATCACCTGCAAAGCATCGAAGGACTCATCAGATGGTCTGAGAGTGATCAAAATACATATACGTTTCTACTTCTAGAAATCTGGAACCAGGAGCTTCATTTTTATGAATTCTTTCAACATGACACCTCCATAACCCAGAGTCTAAGATAAAAGAAGGTTAAATCTTTGTCCAGTTCAGAGATAAATCTGGCTATCGGAAATCTCCGCTCATTATCGCCTCTAGGGCAAAATAAGCACCCAACCCCAAGAAGTCGAAACGTTTCCTCCGTTGATGAAAGATCCGGTCATTTGACGAAAAATCAACAACAAAGAAAACATGTTAGAAACCAAAACAAGAAATCTCACAAGATCACGGCCCCCAAGGAAGCCAACAACCAAACAAAATCAATTCGATCTCTTTTTTCTAAATGACAACCTAAAAATGATCAGAGAAACAGGGAGCAGGAGTATTGCCATTGATACCTTGCTAGGAAGCCGATTTCTCTTCCGGATCTACCTGAGATTGTTTCTCCTTCAGTCGAAAGAAACAGAGCGCGTCTTTGGGTCTCCAATCTAAAAACCGTCAGTTGAATGCACGAGAGTTTGTTCATGAGAAGGGATGCGAGCAACTTCGGCTTCCTGGAATTCGATCCTAAATTCCCAAAATACCCTCGGGACTAATGAATGGCCCACCAAAGACTGGTCGGTCGATCGCCTTCCTGAAACCCTAACTGGGTCGGATATCCACTTACCGAGTAAAAAAATATTGTATTTTTAGAAATAAAAATATGTTATATTATTGAAAAAAAATGTTAAATCAGATTATTTAACTAAATTCACAACGATTTAAGACAGCACGTGCGCTCACGTGTGTCATACGTTCAACACCCATATACATGTGATTCAACCATTTTATGTTTATGTACCCTAAATTCTTTGAATATCTCGTGTATCCAACACTCATGATATAAATTAAGTTGAATATGTCTCGACACTCTCATGCATCTCTAATGTCAAGCACTTTCTATATTAGTGATTCACGTCGATACTAATAAAAGATTATAATAGACGTAAATATGGAATGATAATTATGTATTTCTTATATGTTATAATCCTCAATCAATCTATAATTTAAGGATCAATCACAATAAATATATGTGCATGATTTGAGCACATGATTGAGAAATTTTTTTCCCTCAAATCTATATAAATGTCTATTACCTCAATAAATGAAATTATTCTCTTTCATAGTAAATTATTCATGGCATCAAAGCTTCTCTTATCTCAAGCAATGTGTCCCCTTTCTAACTGTTAGACGACAGCAATCTATCTCTGTTGATCTGCCATAGTGATTACCTTGATGGTGGTATTCATCCGGCTCTCCCAAATGCATTTTGCCCAACAATCTTCTTGGTGATATTTCTGTTGATATGCCATAGTGATTACCTTGGTATTCAACTAATTTTGATTTGCTATAATTAGGAAGATTATGTAGAAGTGAATGAAATCAACTCCACTCATACAGTTAATTATCTATGGTTCATCACTTTCTTCCTTCTATTGATGATGAAGGGAAGATCAAGGAGTCCATGGAGAGTTTCACCGGAAGACGAAGGGACATTATCAAAAGGATCGATGTCATCCTCCTCGTTTGATTTTGATCTTGATATTAACTAATCTAGCCCATGTTTCCTGTCCAAATTAAATTCTATAGATGATTGATCATAGTCCATAATTCTTGTTCAAGTTAAATTCTATAGATAGATTGATCTAGTCCATTTTCTTGTTCATATTAAAATCCTTAATCTAGTCCATGTTTCTTCCTATTTTATTTGATCTCTAATGTTATACGATAAGGAATATATTTTGTTTAACATTAAGAAACTCATTGTGAAATATGGATCTGCTACCACATTGGTGATCCACATCACCTACCACATCAGTATTGATTGTTGCCATATCGACCTCCCCATGTGTCAACTCAGCATAACCATTGACATAGTAGACCGGATTGCAATTCATACGTCTATCCTCGTCAACCTACCGTATCAACACTTTCAACCTTCCATAAGAATTTGAAATAACTTAAGTATTGAAGTGGTTGAGATAGGAATACTCTTAGTTCTAGTTTTATAGGTGACTCTTATGACAAGAGGGACTCCTTCCAACCCTACGCGAACGATTCATATTGGTATACGTTGATGCCCTCTTATGTTTTCTGTATCTAATAACTTTTATATGAGTTATTTAAGTCTATACGCCTTGAGGCCCTTACAAATCACCTATATTTGATGTTCTCTATTTAGGTATTTCATGTCTGTATGCCCCAATCCCCTCGTATATTTTGTACGTCCAACACCCTATACGCGATTGATTTATGTAGATATATCTTAATGTCATTGCTTCCTAAAGCCTTGAACACATCTCTCATGTTCAACACTCTCTATATATGTGGTTCAAGTTAGCATGTTTTTATACTTTCATGTGTTTTCTATGTTTGATACCCCTATAGATCAAGTTAGCGTACCTCAACGCACTTTTTCCTGTCTTGTGTTTTGATACCCCTTACATGCCTTTCAAGCCAACGCACATTAATACCCTCGTGAAAATATAAGTCGCAAAAGGTTCAATTGATTATTTAAATATATATATTTTAAAAGACTAAAATATAGTAAAAAAAATACTATTGCTACTCTAAAATATGTAAAAAAAAAATATATATCCCTATACGCGATTGATTTATGTAGATATATCTTAATGTCATTGCTTCCTAAAGCCTTGAACACGTCTCTCATGTTCAACACTCTCTATATATGTGGTTCAAGTTAGCATGTTTTTATACTTTCATGTGTTTTCTATGTTTGATACCCCTATAGATCAAGTTAGCGTACCTCAACGCACTTTTTCCTGTCTTGTGTTTTGATACCCCTTACATGCCTTTCAAGCCAACGCACATTAATACCCTCGTGAAAATATAAGTCGCAAAAGGTTCAATTGATTATTTAAATATATATTTTAAAAGACTAAAATATAGTAAAAAAAATACTATTGCTACTCTAAAATATGTAAATAATATATATATATATATATATAAGTTGAAGTTGAATAAAAAAAAGTCAAATTACACAAAATTTGATCGTGCAGTTTGCAGTCGTGAATAAATCCCGATAGACGAATAAATATTATTTTCGTGCATGCATAAATATTGAACGAACCTATTTTAATTTTGACTATAAGATAAAATTATGCTGAAAGAAAACGAATTATGAAACTTGTTGTTTCATATTACAACAATTCGATTATTAACGTTTTAAGGTCAAGAAAAACCTTAGCAATCATAACATTAATCAGTATTTAAATAATATATTATTATTAATGATATAAACAAAAAATTAATCATGAAAATGATAAAATTGATTACTAATTTTTATTCAACCAATATAAAATTAAACTCGTTAATTAATAAGAAAATTTAATCGTATATTGTTAAAGAAAAAGTAAAAGAATTAATGTATGATATCAAGTCTCACGTTGGTAGCATTTAAATGGTTTTTCATCGACCCAAGTGTTCACCACCCCAACCCAACAGATTAGCTGGGATCGTCGACGATTGGGTGGACGCGGCCCCTTGTGCGGGACCCGTCTCACGTGCCAGTTTCTACTTTTCGGGCCCCACATCAACCGGAGCACATAGAATGGTTGTCCGCCTCTCCATATAAACCCCCCAAATCCTAACGTTTAACGAGCAGTTTCCTTTTCGATCCCTTCGTAAAGAAGGAAAGGAGGAACTCTCCCTTCCCCATTCTCCTCGCGGAGCCCCAAATTAGACGTCCTTGAAACCCTAAATCCATCTGAAACCCTCTCCCCACCCTTATCCTACACCATATCCATCCGATTCCAGGCGTTGAAGGCACACGCCGCGATTTCTTGGCGGATTCGCCGTCATCCGTATCGACCTAGGGTTCCATCGCCGCTCGATTTGGAGGAATTCCAAATCCGGGGAGCTCGCAGCTTGGATCGTTCGGATCGGCCCTCGCTTCGTGGGGCTTTGACCTTATCGGTTCGAGGGAGCCTCCTGCCGTGGCGAGATTCTGGTGAGGCGGTAACTCCTTCGGGTGAAGAGGCTTTCGTTCATCGAGGCTTGTCCCGCTGCAGCGATCGGTGGAAATTGCGCCTCGGAGGACCCGATTTGGAGTTTTTCAAGCCGTCTTGCTGCGGATCGTTGTTTTTTGCTGCTTCAACCGATCTTTCGCCTGATCGACCAAAGGAGTTCTTCTGCAGCTGTTTTGATACGTTCTCGATCTCTCTTGGAGAATTGCGGTCTTGATCGAAGAACAGAGCGTGTCCCACAGCCTCAGGAAGGAATGAATCATCTGTATACAAGTCCATGATTTCTGTTGTTCTAGCTTAATACGAGGCCTGCTTTTATTCTTTTGGCCTTTAAGCAGTTTGCGGCTTATTTTTAGGGCAACAGTTTTGTTGTTTGTGGTTTATCTTGCTTGAAATTGGGACGGAGAGAAGAAAAGAAAAAAAAATAATGGCTGTGTATTATAAGTTTAAAAGTGCCAAGGATTACGATTCTATTCCCATTGAGGGGCAATTTATATCTGTTGCCAATTTGAAAGAAAGAATTTTTGAAACCAAGCTATTTGGAAAAGGCACCGATTTCGACCTCATGATCTCTAATGCACAGACTAATGAAGGTTGGTTTTTTCTCTAGAGTAAATTATGCTGCAATCTGGTTTACTTGCAAACCATTATTTTCAGAATTGGCAATTAATAATATACACTAGGACGTGTTATTCTTCCTTCAATTTAAGGAACATTAGTGTCTAGGTGCTAAGTGTGAATGGTCTGAGGATCTATGCCCAGTTTTAGTTAATCATAAGGAATAAATTTATCTTGGATTACTTTTCTGGGTGAATAAGGGTTGAACAAATTTCTCTGGAATTTATAGACTCTCTGTTCTTCCCTTCTCGGTTTCAGAATATGTAGATGAAGGAGCTATGATACCCAAAAACACATCGGTTTTGATTCGTCGGGTTCCAGGACAGCCACGGAAGCCTATTGTCACTGAGAGAAATGAGTACTATCTCAGACCTTGAATCTTCAACATTTAATAGTCTTTTTTCTTAGTATTTACTCTGCAATGTAGCCAACAGATTGTGATTTTAGTGGCAATGTTGCAGTGACAGTAGAAATTTGCAGGTTTATCTGCATCAGACTTGACATGAAGTTTGAGTATTGCTTTGTATATAAATCTGAGATAGAAAGTATATGTTTGACTGCAGGATGAAAATTGTAGAGGATAAAGTAGAGGATCTTCCACCATCTAGTAGCTTGTTGGTTGATGCTTCTTCTACTACCAAATATGTAAGCTTGACTTCTGGCAGATCCATCAGGATACTTCTTTTTGACATAACACGACAACTAGTAGCTTTTATTCTGCATGGTTGATGGATTTAAAGTTTTGGCATGACAAAAATAGATAATAACACGATGTTAAATTTTGCAGCCCGAAGAATATGAATGGGATGAATTTGGGAATGATCTATATGCCATTCCTGAAGTTAATCCTGTTCAATCGAGTAATCCTGTTATAGATACTTCTCCTGCCAACAAGGTTGATGAAGATAGCAAGATTAAGGCTTTGATCGACACGCCTGCTCTAGACTGGAATCGGTGAGGCATATTCACCAGATCTTCTATTATTATTATTATTATTTGCTTTTCGGTAGTTTTGTGAGAAATGAGCAGCGTGCCATGGGACAGATGAGAATAAAGTTTCAGTTACATGAATACTGTCATTGAGCAATGAGTATACTATAAGTTGGTGTTTTAACTGACTTGGATGAACTTTGCAGTCAAACACAAGATACCTATGGTGCTGGAAGAGGTTTCGGGAGGGGGATTGGTGGCAGGATGATGGGTGGTCGTGGTTTTGGTAATCCTCTGATTATCATCTTTTTCTGCCATGAAAGAGAGTTTGGTTTGACCATTAGTTCAAGAATGCATGTATATTTGAATGAGGATGCAGACTGCCATGTACCGAACATGCTAAGAGTGTCTTTTATAACATACCATGTTTGGTATAGAGAAGACACTCAGTTACTCATGGCAGTTTCATCTTAAATTATAGTTTGCATAGTTAGATTATCTTGGTCCTGAAATTTATTTGTTTCTGGCAAAATGCAGGGCGAGGTATGCTTGAACGTAAGACACCCCCAGCAGGCTATGTCTGTCATAGATGCAAAGTGCCTGGTACAACATATATTTGTTGTCTTGTAATTCCCTGTATTTTTCTCTTGCAATTTATTTAGGAAAAAACTAATATACCTGGTGAACGTTACTGTTTAGGCCACTTTATCCAGCATTGCCCCACAAATGGAGACCCTAATTATGACATCAAAAGGGTGAAACCTCCTACTGGAATTCCAAAATCAATGTTGATGGCGACTCCTGATGGCTCCTATGCATTGCCAAGTGGTGCAGTTGCTGTTTTGAAGCCAAACGAGTAGGTTGTTTTTTTTTGTGTGCAGTGGTTGTTGAACAGATTATTTTGTACAACTTTCATATAATCTTTATTATAACATATAGGGCTGCATTTGAGAAAGAATTTGAGGGGTTTCCAACCACTCGTTCTGTCAGTGATCTTCCACCTGAATTGCATTGCCCTTTGTGTAAAGAGGTGATGAAAGATGCTGTGCTAACTAGCAAGTGTTGTTTCAGGAGTTTTTGTGATAAATGTAAGTCTCACTGTTTGTGCATGTTGCTATTTTGTGCTATAGTTATTGGTAGAGATATTACTCGGTAAATGCATTTGTTCAGTGTGTTCAATTTTTTAATTGCAGAAGACTATAAGTGATGATATAATATTGAGCTTTCATTTTTTTTTCTTTTGCTCCTAATATCTCAGGAGTTGTTTCTTTGATTTTGCTATCAGGCATTAGAGACTACATAATTACAAAGCTGATGTGTGTGTGTGGGGCAACAAACATAATGGCGGATGACCTTCTTCCCAATAAAACACTCAGGGAAACAATAAGTCGGATTTTAGAATCAACAACTAGTAGTACAGAAAATGCTGGAAGTATGGTACAGGTCCAAGGTATGAACTATGAACACATTTTTTCCTTTGATTTATACTCTGATTTTGTTCTTTCTATGAGTAACTTTAACCATTATCCTTTTCAGATATGGAATCAGCTCGTCCTTTACAGCCAAAAATTCCATCTCCTACCCTTTCTGTTGCTTCCAGAGATGAACCTAAGCAGCCTATGATGGAGCAACCTTCTCATAAGAAAGAAGGTGAAGTTGCATGTGAAACCAAGGATCCAAACAATGAGATGAACTCTTTGGATAAGAAATCTGCCATAAATACTAATGTATCTGAAGCAACCCCAGAGCCTATGAGTAAGGGACCAAAGTCACCTGAGAGTGCTCCAGTGCCTGAAGATGTCCAACAAGAAAAGCATTTTGCTGGAGACCTAGGTAAGATATTGTGTGTTTGCATTGTCACATTCGTTTTACTGATCGGCTGTTGAGGTAGGGATGGTAGAGCATCATTTTGAGGGAATAGATCAGATTTTGTGGATTTTTTTTTCCAGTTCCAGAGGTTAATTTACTTGTGTGTGTGTGTGTCAGAAACAATATATAGGAATATGTGTTATTAGAAGATCTTCCTTTTCTTTTAAGTTATAGGTCCATAGTTCATGTATGAATACTATCTAGTGATAGGTTGGACAACAGGGGTTTGTATGAGAGAATGATATTATTTTGATTTATTGTTTTTATACTTAACCTTTTTTTCTTCTAGAATATTTTCTATTAATAGTTCTTTTCTACAGGGAAGAAAAAGAAGAAGAAAAAGGCCCGTCTCCCTGGCACTGGTTTGTTCATCACCCTAAGATTCATTCAGTCTAGTTATATACTATCAACTGTGGTTACTTGAGTCATAGCTTGAAATATAATGCAGTTTCAGATGATTACTTCCTGTACTAGTAGGTAAATCAAGCACCATGCTGAATTTTTTGCCTTTCTCCTGCCTTTCTCTAAAATGCAGCTGGTGACATGCAATGGAGAGCCTACCAGGATCCTGGAGCTGAAAATTTTGGCATGCCTGTGGCTGCTTCAGGCTACAATCCGTACTGGGCTGGTGGTATGCCATTGGGTGTTGATGGCTACATGGCACCTTTTGGTGGTCCAATGCCATTTATGGGATATGCACCAGGTCCTTTTGATGTTCCTTTTGGTGGGGGGATTTTTCCGCAGGATCCATTTGCTGCGCAAGCTTTTATGATGCCTGCAGTTCCAAGGTATGTCACTGATAGACAGTCAGATGCTTAACGAAACAATTACCAGCTGACTTCTGCTTTAGCTATTCTGATAAGGTTTTATGCTTTGACTGGGTTTAGACTAGGTATGATGCATGGTTTGATGTGTAAATCATTATCTGTCCATGTTCTTCTAGTTTGTTCATTTAATAGTTTATTTTCATATCTTGTTTGTTTCTACTATATCTGATGTACTTTGCAGTTTGTTAGCAGCAGATATATATGGATTGTTGACAAAGTTAATATCTTCTACAGGGACCTATCTGAGTTAGGGATGGGCAGTATGGGCATGAAGCAGGGGCCTCCAGGTATGAGCAGAGATGACTTCGATGCAAGAAAGGCTGATCTGAGGCGCAAGCGTGAAATGGAGCGATTTAGTCAAAGGTAATTGCATTGCCTAGTATCTGCTGTTCATTGATTGCTTACTTGTTTAACATCTGTCCACTGTGTTGATGTGGTTAGAACCTGAGTAATTTGTGAAGGTCCTTATTTGATGAATCCATCTTGATTTTTTCCTTGATATGCTCTGATAGCTATGAATCTAGCAAAATTTTCATTTGGAACACGAATGTGCTTTTAATGTATATGGCATATGCTCATTATTGTATGATTGTACTCATGATTTTTATGATTTTTGTTTATTAAGTGTGAAGGCCGGAACTATAACAAAGAGGGTTGAGTATCCTGATAGTCTAGACAAATATGGTTTATACTGGTGAGTTTTGCCAAGTAAATGACACATACACCAACACATGCAAAATATAGATTACAGCATGTAGTGGATTTCATAACAAAAATTTGGCCTTCAAGTGTAGAAGTTTATCACCATCATTAAGCATGAAGTATAGTTGATCAACTAATGTTGTTGGGTCTATGGTTCTATTCTATAGGTTGTTGGTTTATGTACAAGATGCTGATTTTGATTCGTAGGTAGTGAATTTTATGATTATTTTGTTCTGTTGGTGGGGGGCTTTTAGAGGTCTTTTTGGGTGCTTTCCTTGGTCTGAAGTTGCCTTTTGTATATTAAGCCTGTAATGCTTAGAAATTGGTTAGATGAGTCTTAACTTGCTTATTCCTAGCTTAAGCCTGTAACGCAACTTAAATTGGTTAAATTCAACTAGGTTCCAGATATGCCTGTTCCTTTGGTATTTTGACCAACGCTTTACATTTAATAACGGAGAGAAAAGCCATTGCAATTCTGTTGCTGAGTTCTGGCCTGGGTTTATATTACTGTTGTATTTAATTAAAATTTTGTATTTTAACTGTATGATAAATCTGAGGACTGGAACATAGATGAACCAGGCAAAATGCTGATGACATGCATAATTTTGGATAGTCTTAAATTCTTTCCTATTTGCAATGAGAATCTTTTTTGTAGTTAAACTCGTTCCAGTTCCTTGATAAACTTGGCATTGTCATTGATCATCATATTGATCTTATGCTATGATCTTTTTTGTTGCATATCGATTGATTTGTACCTATAGGAGATATATTTTCACCTTTTTTGACCTCTTGGTTCTGTTTGAGTTTCACCTATGTATTCCAACAATCAAGGCTGAAACTCAGGCATGTTGGTGTCGGTTAACTCTTGGCACATCCAAATCAACCTGTTCTAATGATTGGGTGCCTTGGTGTTGAACTCGATGTTAATTGAATTCCTACTCTCATCATCCAAATCTGCTCCAATTTGTTTTTACGTAATTTGGACTCTTGGCACCAAGTACCCTGTGCTCCTTTATATACATACGACTCTGGTATAAGCGTTTTGTTACTCCAATCTTTGATTCTGTCCCCAGAAAATGTCCTGATGAAGGTCATGCCTGACATCTATTCCCGTTAGTTGTTCCACGTGGTTAATTTCAGATTAGCCAAATCTCTGTCATCTGTGCGTTACTCGCGCTTTGTTGTTGGGAACAAAGTAATCATACAACTAATGTTGTTGGGTCTATGGTTCTATTCTATAGGTTGTTGGTTTATGTACAAGATGCTGATTTTGATTCGTAGGTAGTGAATTTTATGATTATTTTGTTCTGTTGGTGGGGGGCTTTTAGAGGTCTTTTTGGGTGCTTTCCTTGGTCTGAAGTTGCCTTTTGTATATTAAGCCTGTAATGCTTAGAAATTGGTTAGATGAGTCTTAACTTGCTTATTCCTAGCTTAAGCCTGTAACGCAACTTAAATTGGTTAAATTCAACTAGGTTCCAGATATGCCTGTTCCTTTGGTATTTTGACCAACGCTTTACATTTAATAACGGAGAGAAAAGCCATTGCAATTCTGTTGCTGAGTTCTGGCCTGGGTTTATATTACTGTTGTATTTAATTAAAATTTTGTATTTTAACTGTATGATAAATCTGAGGACTGGAACATAGATGAACCAGGCAAAATGCTGATGACATGCATAATTTTGGATAGTCTTAAATTCTTTCCTATTTGCAATGAGAATCTTTTTTGTAGTTAAACTCGTTCCAGTTCCTTGATAAACTTGGCATTGTCATTGATCATCATATTGATCTTATGCTATGATCTTTTTTGTTGCATATCGATTGATTTGTACCTATAGGAGATATATTTTCACCTTTTTTGACCTCTTGGTTCTGTTTGAGTTTCACCTATGTATTCCAACAATCAAGGCTGAAACTCAGGCATGTTGGTGTCGGTTAACTCTTGGCACATCCAAATCAACCTGTTCTAATGATTGGGTGCCTTGGTGTTGAACTCGATGTTAATTGAATTCCTACTCTCATCATCCAAATCTGCTCCAATTTGTTTTTACGTAATTTGGACTCTTGGCACCAAGTACCCTGTGCTCCTTTATATACATACGACTCTGGTATAAGCGTTTTGTTACTCCAATCTTTGATTCTGTCCCCAGAAAATGTCCTGATGAAGGTCATGCCTGACATCTATTCCCGTTAGTTGTTCCACGTGGTTAATTTCAGATTAGCCAAATCTCTGTCATCTGTGCGTTACTCGCGCTTTGTTGTTGGGAACAAAGTAATCATATACTGTTTAAGGTGCTGTTCTGTAAGATTCATGTTTTCAGTGTTACTGTTTTGATGTTGTGCTCCCTTTTGGCATCTTGAACATTTTGTTATCGTGCAGTGCCCCATTATCTTTTCATGTTCCATGCGCCTCCTGTTTTCCACCATGATGAAGATGTATCACTTTGAAATCCAGTTGCAAGATCGTGTTTGCCTATGGATTGGCTTTTGTTAGCTTTGATTGCTGAAGCTCCTGTTGAATGAACGAACGCAGGGATCGGGAGCATTCCAAGGATCGGGAGTCAAGGAGGGAATCGAGCAGCGTTAATGATGCTTCTTCTATGAGACCAAAGCCCGTATGTCCTTTTTTGTTGATTCATTTGCTTGCTCGTAACTTGTAGTTTCGGCTTTTATCAACGTAGCTGCATTAGATATAAAAAGATAGGCAAACAAAGAAGGGCTGCACTTCATGTTGTCTAGTGGTTTTTCATGCACGTGGCCCCTCTTGAAGCGAAATCTACCACGAGCGATCGGGGCTCATTTCATGGTCGATGTGGTCAGGCCCTTGCCTCAGTTGTTGTCCATGTATCTGCATCGTCGAGCACCAGGCGGACGTAGCCCCGCCGCCCGTTAGCAATTTTCCTTGCAAGATAGCAGTATTTGTTTATGTGATTCTTTTCATTGCCATTCAACACATTCTGAGTTCGCCAGTAAGTCACCATCTCAGTTAATGGATAACCACAAGGGGGCAACCACCGTAACGAGGAAGGTGAGACTGTCATGGGCTCATTATCGCACGCACATTGGTCAAATCAGCACATGAGGGAGATGCTTCTCGAGGGCCCACTTCGGTAAGGGACAAAATGGACTACTGCTCGCGATCACGTGGGACCACCCCTAGATTTTTGGCAGTTGACTCGGCGATATTGATTTGACTATGTTTGATAATAATAGAGATTGTGAAGGGCCAAAGTGACTTTTGCCACGTTGGTTGTACATTTGTGATTCTTTTGCTTGAAATGCAACATTGTTTTCTTCTTTCTTATAATAATTATTTTCTCCTCGTGATTGCAGAGGCCGATGTCCCAGGCAGACCGGTTGGACCGGGAACGGGACCGGTCCGAGAGGTCCGCAAGCGTGGGCCGCCATGGACCGGCCCGCGACTCCGCCCGGCACTCGCCACCACGGCCCAGAAAGAGGAAAGCCGCGGGGGACCACGACGAGGCGCCCTCCGACGCAGCCGCCGAGGCCGCCAAGGCGGAGCGGAAGCAGAAGGGCAGCGTCTTCTCCCGCATCAGCTTCCCGGACCCAGGGGAGGGGGCGAGTAAGAAGAGGAAGTCCTCGTCGTCTGAGCTCGCACCGAGGAACGGGCTGAAGGAGCCGGCGGGACGCAAGGTCGGGTCCGAGGGGCACCGCGACGAGCCCAAGGGCGGGAAGAGTTCGTCGGTGAGCGCGAGGAGGGGGAGCGGCGGGCACGATCTTGAGTCGAGCGAGGAGGAGTACCACTTCAAGCGGAGGCCTTCGTCGTCGTCGTCGTCGAGAAGGGACGCGGCGGCGGACCGGGAGGAAGAGGCCCCCCGGACATCCAGGCGTCGTTCTCGGGAGCGGGAGCGGGAGCGCGAGCGCGGGCCTCATGAACGTGGTGGTAGGGAACGTGAACGCGGCCACGAGCGTCTTGCGAGCAAGCGAAGATGAGAGAGAGACAGCAATTTCGTAGATGTTATGTAATTAATTACCTGGTGCTTTTATATTTACAGATCTATTGTAATAAGAATTCAACTTGGAATTTGGTCTTTCCCTTTATATAATTTCCACCGGTAATTATATTATCCCTCTTTGCCACCGCCTGTTCTGATAGATGGCAGAAATTGTGGGAGGAGTTTTGTCACGAAATCTATATTTCAGAAGATAAGATTTATAGATAAATTAATTAATCTCATTTCTTTAAAAGATTCATATCAGGAAGGCAGATCATTTGTTTTTAATAACAATAATATAAATTTGTCCAAAAATAAGAATATAAATTTGACATAATAGCCAAACTCCTACGAGCCCTGTTCATGGTTCCGTACGTCCGGGAACCATGAGCCAGAACCAACCTACGAGGCCTGTTCGGGGCCAGGAGCAGCCGATAAGGTACGGCGATGTGTTCGCGGTGTCGGGGAGCCTCGCCGGCGAGGCAATCTCCCCGAGGGACGCGGCCATGATGGAGTCGGCTGAGAACAGAGCGCTGGGCCAGACCCCCCAGGGCGGCGCGGCCTCTGTCATGGAATCGGCCGCCATGTGGAACGAGCAGCGTGGCCTCGTCGGCCATGAGCAGTTCAACGATACCCCCGGCCGCCAGGGCGTGTCCGTCACCCGGACCGACATCCCTGGCTGCCCGGGCCAACGCCTCGTGACCGAGTTCGTCGCGGGTCAGGTATGCACACAACCATACGTCACTGCTTTTGACGGATCTCTTCAGAAATCATGCCTTTTCTTCTAATCTTGGCGGCATCAGGCGGTGGGCCAGTACTTTTTCAACACGGCGTCGGGACGTGGTGCTGACGAGGGAGGTGGAGTAGCCGTTGAAATGTGGACTGACAAGGTGTCGATCGGGGAGGCGCTAGAGGCGGCCGCAACGACGGCTGGTAACAAGCCGGTCGACGCAAGCGACGCTGCCGCGATCCAAGCTGCCGAGGCGACCGCAGCAGGCGCGAACGCCGTCACACCGGGCGGTGTTGCCGCCGCCGCGCAGGTGGCTGCTGCGGCCAACGCACTGAAGTATCGCGACGACGAGAAGACCAAGCTGGGTGAAGTTGTCGCGGTAATATGATCTAACGAGTCTCATTGCGTGCACTTGGTGGCCTTATCAAACTTAAGGCATACGTGTGTCGCTGTGTTCTTGTGGCAGGATGCGTCGGTGTGGATGGCGATGGACAAAGAAGCAACGAGGGAGGACGCAGAGAGAGTGGTGGCGGCGGAGATGCGGAACAACCCTGAGCTGCGAGCGCATCCGGGCGGGGTTGGTGCTTCCATGGTTGCAGCGGCAAGGCTCAATCAAGAACGTTGACATGCTTGCTTTCGATTGTGGCGGTGTACAGGTAGACAAGTTTCGGAAGTGCCTGTGTGATATCTACTATCTACAGCAGCAGGTGGGCTTTGTTGGTCTGTGGTGCATCTACGAACTTTGTTTTGGTGATGTCGAATAGTTGGAAGTCTTCAACAAAGCCATTTTGCTGTTCTCTTCGATGTAATAATGCTTTTTGCTCGTGTGCTTCTTTTCTTCCTATGGCTCAAATGAAGAGCAAACAGAGTCTTCCCGTTCATGCTTGCATGCAGACCAAAATAACAGGTTAACTCTGCGTGGGCACTGTTGCGGTGTGAGACACAGCTCGGCCATGGCATTGTGGCCACCGTGGGAGACTTCGATGATCGGACGATCTCTCTCTCTCTCTCTCTCTCTCTCTCTCGCGTCGTACGAAGCTCAATGTTCACTTCTCTCTCTCACGTCGGACGAGTCTGTCAATTCTTACGACTACTGACATGTTTTGTGGTGCTTGAAGCTAACCTAAGAATTAGACCTACTCTTTAGGGTGCACATCCAATTCATTGGTGTCATTGCATCCTTCAAGTTTAGAACTGAAGTCATGCATTCTAACGGGATTTGTAGCATTTAATCTTTACTATAGCATACAAAAATTTATCTCTTGTTTTACTTTTTCACATGGTGTTGATCAGATCTCAAGTGATGAATCCATTGAAATGGCAAAGCTTCTTGCATTAAAAGAGGGTTGCCGGAATCAGTTTTTGTGAGGCATCTGTTGTTCATCCTTCCAAGGTTTTTGTACCAACTTGACTCCAATTGACATCTGCATGAGACTTTATATTCTATAGTGATGGCAAGTGGAAACATTGTTCAAGGTAGGAACATCATCTGGAGCTGCTGCTGCTGCTGCTATTATTATTGTTTTAAGTTCATTTTCTTTTTAATGTGTGCATAATTGAGATTAAAAAAAAAATCACCACTTGGTAAGGGTAAAATTAATCCAAATGCATTTGGTCATCTTACAGTAGTGGATCCTTTATAAAGAGTCAGGATGCTTGGTTGCTAACTGGTCTCCATCAGCGTAATCAAACATTTTTCTGAGTATAAACAATGGACATTTTTAATGAATGATGTGAGCGGTGGATCAAATTGTCAAATTCATACATCACACAGGAGATCTTTATCTAATCAATGACACACAAAAAACAATAATTCTTCTTGTTCAAAGCAGAAAAGAGATGTACTGATGTATCTTCTGTCGAGCTCTTAGCTCTGATCAGTCCAAGACAAGGGTTGATGGCAACCTCTATCAATCAGAACAAGACGATTTCTTCTTGCCTGCCGCGTGGTTGGAGACCCCACTCTCCGTTCCGTCAGCTATTCTTTCATCTTGTCATCTTTCTCAGGGGCGGCAGTGAAGCGATGAGATGAGACGCAACCGAGTGGCTAACAAGGAATGGCTACTTCCCACTCTCACCAGTCCATTCTTGCTTTTAGTGTTACATGAACCAGTCTTCTTACGGATTCTCGAGGTCACGCGGTAGGAGTCTTCCATGGATGGTGATCTTCTTATCACAAGGTGTCTCCGTGCTCCCTCTGTCTTCATCCTTCTGCCGTTCTCTTCCTGTTGTCTTGATAACAGTTATGATATGTATACGTTCACAAACTCTCTCGATAGATCGATCAATTCTTTCTTTCGATGCGTAAAAAATATAAGACTAATTTTTAATTCCTTTTAATTGTCATCTTACACATGATTATTATTATTACTATTTATTTCTTATATTTTTCTAAGAAAGGTAAAAGGACATCATACTTTGATTACGCCCAAAGTTGTAAGCTATGTCTGCTTTGTGGGTGCCGTATGGATCACAAGTTAGTCTCTCAATGATTATTAGGCCATCTTTTTCAGCATGGAGAGAATGAATGTATCTGTATATTATTTAGTACATTAGTCTTATATTTGAGTTTATTTATAAGATTATATTAGTATACTATTAAGAATTTGAACTTCAAAAACATTTTATAACATGTGATTTTATATCTATCAAATCAATTATATATATATATATATGTATATTGATATTATAATGCAACGAGTGAAGAAGAAATTGAAAGAGTTTAATGGAGGCAAACGACTACAGCCGTCAACGTCTTATCTTGTGGCCCTCAAAGAAAGAAAGCAAGCTATCATGTCTTCTTCCTAGCACTACGCACAGCACCACCAATTGTGGTGGCCCTAAATAGCTCTCTGAAGAGATTCCAAGCAGTCGACGACGTCTCGCATGAGTGGCCTTGCCTTGGGGTTCTGGTCGAGGCAATGGCAAGCCAGCCTTGCTACCTTCTGAGCATCTCTCTGGGGCCAGTCCGCGTCCAGCTTGGGATCCACGATGTGGAGGACCTTCTTCTTATCGGCGAGCGAGGGGGCAGCCCAGTCGACCAGCGCCCGCTGCTTGACCGGACGAGACTTGTCCAGCGATCTCTTCCCCGTGAGCAGCTCCAGCAGGACAACGCCGAAGCTGTAGACGTCACTGCTCGCGGTTAGATGCCCTGAACCGGAAGCAAACGTTTGGATTAGCCTTTTTTGACTATTCAAAGACGACGCAGACTAGACCAGTGGTTCCAAGGACTGATGCTTTCCTCTCTCTCGCTCTCTCTCTCTCTTCTCTGAAACATGCATGAAAGGCTATAAAGCTTTTCGTCTACCTGTCATCATGTACTCGGGTGCTGCGTATCCACGAGTTCCCACTATCCGTGTTGAAACGTGAGATATATCACCCACTGGTCCATCCTTTGCAAGCCCGAAATCAGATAGCTTTGCGTTGTAGTCCTGAGCATGGCGCACGACAACTAGTTATTATAGTAAGAAAGAAAGAGCTGCTTCTCTTTTAGAAGCAGCACAGCATCGGACGCTGCAATTACGCAGTGTCATGGACTTCAATTTAACCGAAGACGACTTCTTGTCCATTGCTATAGTCGTCGAGAAGAGAAAGCAAAGCCATCACAAGATTTGGAGGAGTTTGATCGACTAACCTCGTCTAAGAGTATGTTTGATGTCTTGAAGTCGCGATATATGACTGGCTTTTCAGCTCCATGGAGAAAAGCAAGCCCTTTTGCTGCATCAAATGCAATCTTCATTCTCATACGCCAAGGAAGGGAGGGCATTTTTCCTGTCAAGCAGCAGCAAGCAGTACACAGTTACATCATAAGTGAAGGAACGATCAGCATAACATAATATTCTTAATGATGTTTTCCATCCATTTATTCATGAACTATAGATTTGTTCAATCATCTTACAGAGTAATCAACACAAAGTAGACATTTCAATCAAAATCTACATTTGAGTATAGAGAGAGGCGTCGAGAGTATATGTCAGTCATGTCAACTTGATTTCTGAACCTGCTTTTACTACTTTATCATTGTGACAGGCAGCTTCAAAGACCAGCTTAAATGTGAGTGCATGACCAACTAAGAGTTCAGGAAAGGCATACTGGCAATACCATTTACCAAGCCAAACATGCTGATCAAATCAGGAAGCAGTAAATGTGCACCACCAAAGAAAGAAGATCATAACATTTGCAGATAATGACTCTTAGAATGATGATAATAATGATAATAAAGGACAGATGGATCAATCAAGCAACAAAAAAATCGCTAGTACTGGATTGATTAGTAGGCTTACTGGAGAAGAGATGGGATTCCACACTGCCCCCAGCCATGTACTCATATATCAGAACTCGGTGATCATCTTCACAGCAGTATCCAATTAATTTCACCAAATTTGGGTGAGAAAGTTGCCCGAGGAATACAACTTCAGCCTACAGGCATCATAAACTTCTCTTACAACCGGATGATGGTGTTGAACCAATCTGCAATATTACTAGCACTTGTGAGATGTATGTATAGAGTTCAGTACCAGCCATTCTCTGTGACCCTGGGAGCCGTTGACAGCATCATGGACCTTCACAGCTACTTGAAGAGGTTGAAGCCCCTCCTCAGGATGTTCTGTGGTGAATCCTCTGTACACACTGCCAAATCCCCCTACACCTAAGATAGAGCTCTTTCTGAAATTTTCTGTAATGAGCTTGATTTCACTGAAAGAGAATGCCACAAGAGGATTTGCCGCTGAATCCCGTCGCAAGTCCTCGACTTCCTCTGGGTTTGATGGCAGGTTGCTGACCTCCTCCCTTTCCTCTGGACTCTGCACCTCCGGAGAGTCTAATGGAAGAACAAGTTTCAAGCAGTCTTGAGCTTAGAAGAAACAGAGATTTGTAGAAACAGTTGACATGATGTTTCCTAGACAATTTCCCTTTCAAAAAGCTATATTTTAGCTAAAAAGATTGCCAAAGATCAACCCAAACACAAAGATGCAGGCAGAGATTGGAGAAGTAGAAAAAGCAACAGGGAACTCTGTGCTAATTCCTTTCTGACACAGAAGGGTGGATAAATTGAAGTCAGGCAAGATTAAGCTTCAAAAAATACAACTCCTCAAGTTATGTCAGCAAGGAGCGATCCAGACTCAAAATCCTATCACTAAAAGTGCCTAATCATAAGAAGAGGAAGAGCTTACACCAGACAGTCTTGCACGATTCAGAGGAGGGACAAAGGAAGGAAAGAAGTGAGAGAAGAATCAGAGATACCCAAGGATCATGCCTAGAGAGAATCACCAAGTGCTGACCTGATTTTGCGTTGGAAGACACTCTGTTGGTGGATGGGTTTCCCCGAAGACAACAATTTCCCATTAGTACCCGCACAACCCACAAACAACCACTCACCAAGACAGCATGCTCCCTGCAAAACGAGATATTCTTATCTGGCTAAGCACAGAGAAGAGAAGGTAAGATGAGTAATATATACCCAGAATCGATGAAGAGAGACTTAATCTACGCTTGGTTGTTGTTATCTTGGAGCTTGGAACTAACATATTGAGGCAGGAAGACCAAGTCTAGGTAGCTTCAGCTCTATTTGTGGCTGTTCGTCGCCTCCTGAGGAAGAAAGTGATAGTATTCAAAGAATGCGTACAATTCAAGAGAAGGAATGATATAATCCCGGTAAATTAATGATATTTCTCGTGTAACATTCTCACTGAAAGGAAAAGAAAAAGAAAATATGTAGCCCACCCACCGAAAGGATAATGGTGGGACTGTGACCGCCATTTGACTGTGTTATATTCTGCTGCCCTGCGGTGTTCATGCTGCAGAAGAGAGTCGAGCTGGCTTCTTGGCACCTTCCTCCGGGTCTCCTGCGGGACACAAGTTTCAGGATTGTGCTACAGAAACCCAGGAAAACAAGTGTCTGTCCACGGAGGTGAAACCAAGAATGGCATTGCCACTGGCACTGCGATGTGAATGATGCCTGACAAGACAAACCGGAGGTGGAATTAGATCAGTGTTCGACCACCTCAAAGCTCTGCGGCCATCTGTTTGTAACTTGAACCCCCACCCAAATCGGAGGAGGTGATCGATCTATCCTGTGTTTGTTCTTAAAGACATTGACATGGGAATCCCATCCGTCACCACCTCACTCTAAAAAGGCAGTCAGTCCATCGATGAAACTTTCAATTCTAATTCAGAAGATCTTTCATGGCGTAAACCCATCTCGAAAGAGACTTGTATCAGCAATTTAGCGTGTGTGTGAGAGAGAGACCTGGCACTTGAATGAGCTCACAAAGATCATGTGAAGGAGTGAGATAGAGAATCCTTCAAACTGATTTTGCTGGCGCGTAGAAGGAACAGAGAGCTTGAACTGGTCAGGTGATTCGGCGAGCAAGACGTGGCCAACAGACGCATGCATTGATGAGAAAGATCACAACGAGTACCTGACCACGTCAACGAAACAGAAGCTATTGGATTCTCAGTCAAACGCCACGCTCCAATAATCATTGACTTTTATGATGAGGAATCAAACCAAAACTAGTCATTCGTTCTAGAACAGCAGAACTAAATTGCTCTTGTCGTGTTCTCTGCAAACCTGTTAATTGGATCAGAACAATTCAATTCGGGCTCGGCCCATTTTGGTATGATTTATTTGGGCCTACAAATCGAGCCCCGGTCAATAATTCTTCGCCCGTATTGCTGCTAGATCGGGTCGGATCCGGACTCAGCGACACTCGACTCCTTTAATTGAATATATCTTAAATTAGATTATTAATTTTCGAAAAATAATCTCGTTAAATGCTACGTAAATGCAGCCTATATTAACGTAATCATTCGAACAAATTAATTTATATATATATATATGTATATGAATTTTTAGTGCATATATTTACCAGTACGCTTGCGTTACGGCACAAAAAGGCAAACCCGATATTTTTGTTTCTTTTTATAGAACAAAAAATAAAAATAAAAAAGAACAAAAATGTCCGGTTGCTGAGGGCGAGCCGTGGAGCGATTTGAATCACCGCTTGACGATGCCCTAATTTAAACCCCCCACTCATCGCCTCTTTCTCACTCCGCTTTTGGATTCCTACCGTGGCGGCTCGTCTGCTCCCCCTCTCTACCCACCTCTCTCTAGATTTGGATCGAGTCCATCGAAACCTCGCTTGTAAATCGCGCTTACTATCCATGGCTGCCGTCGCCCCCGCAGCTGACCGTATCCTTCCCTTGGGGTTCGGGTTATTGTCGCTCTTTCCGCGGCACCCCTTCGTTTTCTTGAGCTGCGATGCGTTCGAGTGCGTTCTTGTTCGCATTTGGCTGTTGGTTTTGAGGGTTCTTGGGAGCGTTTGTGCGGGGAGTGTATTTCTGAGGCTTCTTCTTCACCTTTTTGGGTTATTGTCTCGCATATGAGCTCGTTTCTTAGTGAAATCAATAGCTATCGTATTCTTGCGTACTCTTTTTTCCTTCAAGAGAAGGCTTTGATTGTTTGATTTGTTTCTCTTCTTGTCTTCTTGTTCAAATTAGTTAAATACTTTCTTTTGTGTGCTTTGTGCAGTAATCTTATTTGGGGATCAGTTCTTGGGTGATACTCAGTCATCCTGTATTTTAAGTTTCCGGTATTGTTGGAGTAATTTGTTAAGAAAGATGAGTTTTTTTGTCGGATTAATGCTGTCCTTAATTTAGTTATGACAGAAGCTTCAGATTTATTGCAGAAGCTGTCTTTGGATTCTCCGCCAAAGACTGATAACGCTGTTGAGGTTGCCATTGAGGTGATTTTTATTTTTCTTGCAGATGATGTTCCTTTTCTTATTGTTTTTATCTTTGTATTTTTAGGTGTAGTCACTGTTAATATTCTCACAATATCTGATTTGATAGCCTCCTGCCCTCCAAAATGGATCGAGCGATCGTGAAACGCCAAACATGCCAATTCAATCAGAGCGTTCGCTGACACCTCTTCTGCCTGACTTTGTGGATCCAAGCATGTGTTATGTGCCTGGTGGTTATGCATCCCCAGCTTATTTTTATGGAGGTAGTGTGTTGTATTTAATTACTACACCATAAAAAAAGTTGTATACCAGGATTTTCCACCAGTTAGCTGCTATTTATTTATTTATTGTGACAGTTTCATCTATTGCTATTCACTTATTATCGCAAAATATTATTTGATTTGTATATTGGCTAAAATCAGTTATATGATCTGTTTGTTTTGTATGTTAACTTGTTTTAGTAACCTTTGTTAGTATCTTGATTGTCGGTATCATGAGTCTGGTGTTACATTCTGCAGGTTATGATCATGCTGTTAATAAGTGGGGTGATTACTCCAGATACACGAACAATGATGGAGTGGAGATTCTACCTGTAAGTCACACTGAAACAACACATTATTTTGATTTGTTGATGACAATGAATAGCGTGTTAGAATGTTGCCATTAAGGGATTGTTACTAAGATTAGGATTCAAAATTATTATTGGTCTGATCTTCCATGAATGAGCATTTGGATCCTTGCTTTGCTAGTGTCAAGTGTTGGAATTCTTTTCTACTGACTTCCTTTTGGTACTACGTAGTAGCAAATGAAGGAAAAAAATGAGTACTCAGATATGCATATAACTCTTAGTACAATTACTCAAATAGAGCTTCACTAGTTAAAAGGAAGTGACTCGATTGAATGATTAATTTTTTTCATGCACGTATAACTCTTGATGCAATTTTTCTGTGTTTACCCAAATTGTTCTCGTAGTGAAATATTGTTGGTGATTAAAATTTATTGCTGTGAAATGTTTGGTTCTTCTTTATGTACATAACAATAACTAACTGCTTCATCATTCTTGGTAGGGAGTTTATGGGGACTTATATCAAGGATATGGATATGCTCCTTATAGTGCTTATCCTTCTAATGGGTCATCAGTTCCAACCATGGGGCATGATGGACAGCACTATGGCCCACAACAGTATCAGTACCCAGTTCCCTTTTTTGAGCAACCTACACCAACTAGTACAACTCAAACTCCAACTCCACCAACTTCCCAAAGAGAAGTTTCAACCTCTGTTGCTGCTAATCAACCTTCGATTTCAATGGATACAGCTAGAGTAGACTCCAGCAAAGTTTCCAATGTCAATGCAAATAGGAATAATGGACCAGGAACTAAGAGGTCAAGCCACCAGCCTTCATCACTAACCTCAGGTGATTCACATGGGAATGGAGGTTTCCCAGGTGGGCTTCATTCTGCTGGTTATCAAGACTCTCGATTTGGTTTTGGTGGGCAACATAAACCAGCCACATCCGGCTCTCGCTCTTCCACTGTAACACATAAAGCTAATAATTTGTCTGAAAGAAATCAGAATCAACATTCCGTTCCCCACATTGTGGTATGTAATATTGTAATTGGCAGTTAATTATATGTATCTTCAAAAGTTGTCTGTTTTAGTAGCAACTGGTTGTTGGACATGTATGGTAGTGGTAATTTGGCTTTTGTATGCCTAGTATTCCTTTGGTTTTTGTTGACAGCATGTGTATCTTTTCTGGCCATCGCCAAAGATTTCTTACAGTTATTATTGTATATGTTTCCTCACATGGCATATTAACTGTTTACTTGTATGATCCTCAGGGTAAAAATGCTCCTGTTAGCAGGATGTATCCAATCAATCGATTCTATGGAGGGAATGGTCTGGGGAATGTATTCGGATATGGATTTAATGGCTATGATCATAGAATGAATGGACGCTGGGGTCCGCCTTTGGATAGTAAGTACAAGCCTAGGGGCCGAGGAAATGGATTCTTTGGTTATGGCAATGAGATCCAGGACGGGTTCAGTGAGCTAAATAGAGGACCAAGAGCTGGGCGCTCTAAGAATCAGAAGGCAGCTGGCACTGCACCAGTCTTTGATTTGAAGGGTCAGAACCTTTCTTCCATTGGGAATGAGAATTCTAGTGTGACTTTGGACAGGGAACAATACAACGGAGATGACTTCCCTGATAAGCACTCGGATGCAAGGTTCTTTGTCATCAAATCATACAGTGAGGATGATATTCACAAAAGTATCAAATACAATGTATGGACCAGCACCCCTAACGGAAACAAGAAGCTGGATGGTGGATATCAGGAAGCTCAAGAGAAAGATGGTGGATGTCCTGTCTTCTTGTTTTTCTCTGTGAGTATGGTAGCATGCATTGGGAATCTGTTGTGCTTTGCTTTTTACAAGAAAAGGAGCTTACCTAGCCTTGTTTTAAAACTTTAGGTAAACGCCAGCGGACAATTTGTTGGTGTTGCAGAAATGGTTGGTCCAGTTGATTTTAACAAAACTGTGGATTATTGGCAGCAAGACAAGTGGATTGGCTGCTTCCCTGTCAAGTGGCACATTATCAAGGATGTTCCAAATAGCCTTCTGAAGCACATCACGCTAGAGAACAATGACAACAAACCCGTAACTAACAGTCGCGATACTCAAGAGGTAAACATTAACGTTTAATTGCCTTGTAATCAGTCCATCAAATAAATATGAAATTCATATCTCAAATTTTGGCTATGCAGGTGAGGCTAGATCAGGGCCTCCAAATGCTCAAGATTTTCAAGGAACATGTAAGCAAGACATCTGTTCTTGATGATTTTGATTTCTACGAGAACCGTCAGAATTTTATGCAGGAGAAAAGGGTAAAACAGCAGCTTCAGAAACATGTAAGTCGGAGTTCAGACCACTTGTGGAAGTGATTTTACATTCAATTTCAGCCATTTTAATTTAGTCCATTGATGACAACCTCCTACGTTTCAGGTATGGACTGGAAAAGCTTCTCATGCTCCCAGGGAAGATGAACAAGACGGAACCAACAGGAAGCCTGGCTTGCAGTCTGTTTCTGTTTTGAACGAGGAATCAGCACAGGGCAGTCTTGGAGAAATAAATACCCCAGTGGAACTTGGTGTGGCTGCAGCGGCTGGTGCTCCTTTGAAGGTCTTAAAACCAGCAGTGGAGAAGTATGTCGTTGCAAATGGCGTTGCCAACGGTGTTGCTTGAGTTGATCCCACTGCTGTGGCAATCCGTATTTGTGTAGATGTGTCGGTTAGAGGAATAAGTCACTGATCACACTTGGGCAGCTAAAATCTGGGTTATAAGGAGGTTTGCAAAGGAATTGCAAGGGAGAGATGCGAGTTTGGCAATAAGAATCCGGTGATGAACCCCCGGCGGCTGCAGTCTTGAGTTTGTTTTTTGCTCGACACAGTTAGGTTGACTCTTCGACCTAGGTTTTAATGCTTTGGTGATATGAAGTGCTGCGGTTGGTGGTAGCATACTGCTAGTCTTCTATATCCTTAGTGGATCGGAGGTAGGATTAGGTCGTCTTTCTGCTTGTTTTTCCCCTTTAGTCGTCGTCTGTGGTATTTATGAACTTGGGTCAGCGTTACAACAAAAATTGAATATAACAACAGTTTCTTGCCTGCTTTGCAATTTTCGTCTCTTACTTTCTGCCTTCTCCAGCAATTAAATGTCTCAGCAAATCCAAATATTCTTATCATTGACATGGTTTTATCTCTTCCTTGTGTCTTAATATCCCAGTTATATGAAATTGATTATACATTGTAAAACTGGTGAGACATGACGTTTGCTATGACATCAGGTAACGCAAATATATATGTCTATAGTTTGGTATATTTCTTATTGAAATCAGGTCAGGATTCGATTCTCCGCCTATATTTCTTCATCTGATTCTTACGTGATAGGTTGAGCTAACATTGACGGACGCCTGAGAGGGATCTGCGATTCCGGAAACGTCTTTTGTGTTGTTGGTGATTGAAACGTGTTTCAGCTGCTCGAACTCATAAAAATCGTGTCCGTAAAATTTGAGATTTCTTGGTCGATAAGCTTCTCGACGGAACGGGGGGGCACTCGTAAGACCATATACCTTGTTTTTGCCGTGAAGGCAAGGCTTTGTTGCTTGCCTTTGACGTACCCAAACAGCCAAGAAGTCACATCATCGAAGGCACCAAAACTGGACGACTGCATCATCACATTTTCGTTGTCGCATTCCGCTTCTGGTCCTCGAAAGCGTGAGTTATTATTCAACAACAGGTGAACATTGTCCCTGGACGCTTCCTCCTGCGCCCACTTGCGCACTCATGATATGATACGTGTCGATCATTTAAAAGAAGGTTAAAATTGAGACTAATTATATATTATCATGTTGTAATTAGATTCTTTTATAATTAAAAAAAATATATTAAATTTTTTTATAATTATAAAAATAAAATATTTAATTATATTTATCCTAACGTGTCGATTTTATCAACGACTAGAAGATATAGCGCGTGATAACATATGCATGAATTGTATGAAAATGATATATAAAAAGATAATTTTAATCGTGGTGGTCGACGACAACGTTATAGATGGCTATTATGGCGGTAGTTGACAAGAGCAACGTGACGTGTGATAACACATATATAAATGGTATGAAAATGATAGAAAAATAATAATTTTAATCATGGTGGTCGACGACAACGTTATAGATGACTATTATGGCAGTAGTTGACAAGAGCAACGTGGTGGTCAACCTTGTCGATCTCGATCTGAACATCGATGACAAGGAGGAAGAGGAGACAAAGTTGTGAGGCATCTACGTCGACGCCGAAGGCGGAAGAGGAGGTAGGTGAGGCATCTATATCGGTGCCGATATGGAGGAAGACGAGAGGTGAGCACTGCACAACTCTGCCTCCTCTTCCTCCTTTGATGCCACTCTGCATCTACATTGACACCAAAAGAGGAAGAGAAGGCATGTGAGACATTTGCATTGGCCTTGCATCGCTTTACGTCTTCTTCCTCCTTCGGCGTTGCTCTGCATCACTAGAGGAGAAAGAGGAGGGAGGTGAACATCGCGTCGCTCTACCTCCGACGTCATTCTGCATTTGTGTCAGTGCTGAAGGAGGAAGAGGAAGGTGAGGCATCGACGTCGGTGCCACATTGCTCTGCCTTCTCTTCCTCCTCTGGTGTCGCTCTGCATTTACGTCGGTGCCGAAGGATGAAGAGGAGGCAGGTGAGACATCTGCATCACCGACGATGAGAAGGGATGAGGAAGAGGAGACAAATGAGGCATCTACATCAGTGCTGCACTACTCTGCTTCACTTGCCTCCTCTTCCTCTCTCCTCATCGTCAACAAAGCAGTTGCCTCACCTACCTCCTTTTCCTCTTCCAATGCCAATATAGATGCAAAGCGATGTTGGAGGAGAAAGATGAGGTAGAGCTATGCGACGCTCTCTTTATTCTCGTCGTCGATGTTTAGATCGATATCGGTAAGACCGGCCATCGCATTGTTCTCACTGACCACCATCACAATAGTCACCCACGGTGCTATTGTCCACTATCACTATTAAAATTATCATTTTATATATCATTTTCGAACCATTCATGCATGTGCTGACATGTGCTATATCATAAAATCAACAACGTTATGATAAATGTGGTTAAATGTTTCTCTTTAACTATAGAGATTTTAATATAAAATTTTTAAGTCTTAATTTCTAAAGATAGGATAAGTATATTATTATTAATTTAGATTTAAATACTTTTAAATATTTATCTTAATAAGTAATAGGTCAATTATATCACAAGGAAAAATGATATTTAAATAAACCTAATCGCCAAAGTTTTAAAAAAAATTACCTTCGAATAAAATTGTAAGATTTAATTGTCTGAAATTGTAAGATGGCAATTTAGTCTCACATTTGGACATAGAAAGTTAAATTGATTTTTAATAACTAATTAACTTAAAAGTTTTTGAATCAAGTGATTCAGATGTATCAAATTAATGGTTGAGGTTTAGACTTATAAATTAATAATTGAGGTTTATCAAAATAATAGGTTGGTTTTCCGATTGAGCCTCCGCACTGGTAACGCAAACATTCATATTTTATCCTCTCATCGTCGCTATTGTGCTGAACTAAAAAGAGTATCATGTCATTAGTAATATTCATTTTCCCGTAATGGATATATTTTTGCGAAAATTCGCATGGCAGCTGTTGATATTATTCTCATCCTGTACTTTTCTGCGCCAAAAACGCGATGTCGAAGAAAACTTGTCGTCTTATATCCAGTTTAGCATCAATCGAACCGGAACAAGATCCTGAGATACTGTTAACAGGTGATCCTCGATTTAGATCATCAGGTACTGTTAACAGATGACAAAAAAAAATTGTATGAATCCCCTCTAGATTACGAAGCTGCAGTTTCCTGGATCCTGAGATAGACATTCAACAACAATAATAACAACAACAAAAAGAAGATCATTCTATAAAATTCTCTTGGTATCTTCTTATACAACAAACTACATGATTCAACCATTGTCTGGTGCAGTGTACAAATGGCCTCGTATCGAGGCCACTGTAGTCATGGCCTCATATTGCTGTTTCATGTGAACCTCGAAGCATCTTCGGGTCAGGATCAGCTACTAGTTTCAAACAGAGAGAGTCAAGTATCATAGAATTCCAAGTGGTAGACGTTCATGCCGGAAAAGAAAACATACAAAGAACATAGCTGCAATGTACGCTAAAGTCTATTTTAGTACCTTGAATCATGTCAGAAAAGAGAGGGAGCCTCCTTGTTCCATAATCCACTAGTGCAAGTTTCATCTTTACAACTCTCAAGCCTTTAATAGACCTACAATTCATGCCACTATCACCAGTGAACAAACATCAGGTTATCATACAGCAGGGATGTTTTTCCTGTTCTGTTTCCTAGACACATTTTATTGTCATTCGTACATATCAGAAGTTGGTTTTATCCAGTATCGGTCCGAGGCCTTACCCTACGGCCATTGGAATCCTCACCATCCGAAAGCTCAGCCCACACGCTCCTGTTATTCCCACCACTGCTGCATTCCTCATCGCAGCCTGCAATTATTTTCAAAAGTTCTGACTGCAGTGACGGACAATGGTTCTTAAGGTACTCGAATCCGCTCGAGCGCATCACAGCTGCATGTACGAATGAGAGTTACTCGATGAGGCTGCGAAATTCGTGGAAACCGAAACAAGAGAAATTATCCATCGCAACTTTTGCACCGAAATGATTCCCAAATGAAATATCTAGAACAATCAATAAAATCATAGTAAAAGATGGACAACACAAATTGAAAGATCAAAATTTTTCAAGGTGCTTGGGAAGGATTTAATGAATACTTGTTAACAATTTATTCTGATAACAAGCTAAGTACAGGAACATCTTATACCAAACTGCAGGAGCAAGATCCAAGTAATGAGCAACAAACAGGGAGCTCATAGCCCAATGTTTCATTGCCAATAGCTTGGTGCATATTACCACATAGAGTTCCAGTTTTGGCTCTCGAGTTTCCTCTTTTTTTGGGGTGCACATCATGTAAACTTGTCTACACCAAGAATGAGAGTAACACTCGTATCTATCAAGATCATGCAACAAGAAGCTCCCAGATATTCTGAGACATCCAAAAACACTATACTACCAGCATAGCTCATTGCAACCATAAACTCTTTCCTGGGCTATGATATCAATCTAAGGTCTGATTACTTTTCTGCCTGGGTTTATTATCTTTAGTTCCTAAGCCATAAAAATCTTCTGGATGAGGTCCTGTTTTTAAGCAAAACACAATGGTCATGATGTTACACTTGGGCCTGCTCCACACAAATTTATACTGCCGATTGGAATCTAAAAAACTACATTATTCATTTAAATACAATGGTCCTCATTTCTTTCTCACTAGGACTTGCAAGCAACTATAACTACATGTTTCTTCACACAGATTTTCCAATGAAGGAAACTAGATAAAAATGGTAAACATATTTCAAAATAAGTATATTTCAGTCTTAAAAGCAAATTCAAGCTTTTGAACTCGGCCAGGACTCCACACTCACTGTCGGGTTCCACAATTTTGTTCATCCAATCTGACATCAGCTAATCACCACAGAGATTCTTAACTCCTGTTCCTTCAGGTCACAAGTGTAGAATAGAAAGTATAACTTTCAGATTAAGAAGCACACATGGGCCACCCTTGGAAGGACTCGAGGCAACTGGCATTTGTCTGACAATCACAATCCACATGCCAGAACTGATTCTGAGTCACTAGACACACACTTGTTAGATGAATTCCGATCTTACTCAACTCAATAATTGTCAGAGCGCAAGGATGCTATATCAGAATTCTATTGCCAGTAGGAATAATTTAATTGGAAGTGCCACATTAGTGCCCAAGACATTTTGAACAACTACTGTTTATGGAAAAATAATGGGCTATAATTTGGATGCATACTTCCAGTAGGACACACAACATTCCTTCTTAGAAAGTTTATATTACTTCATACTGAGAACCAAGGTTCATCTAAGTCGCTTACTTAAAGTGAATAAAAAACATTCATAATTGCAATTAACTGAAATGACAGTAAGATTCATTTACAGAATATTAATACTACTAATATTAAAATGAAACAGCAATTTAATGATGATCAGAGTGCCGAACTTTAAGCAGGCTGCAACATTAGTTACTGGAAAAATATTGTATATGGTGTTCATATCAGATAAATTCCAACTCAACTAATGTGAGCAAAGTATTCAGGAACTTCTAGCTATGAACCAAAGAAAAGAAAACATGAAACTGTTCATAAACTTTAAGAATAATTT
This sequence comes from Musa itinerans, assembly GCA_001649415.1. Lineage (NCBI taxonomy): Eukaryota > Viridiplantae > Streptophyta > Magnoliopsida > Zingiberales > Musaceae > Musa > Musa itinerans. The sequence goes on along the minus strand of LVTN01000108.1, from coordinate 306,532 downwards.
AATGTCACTTAAAGGCATTCAAAGAAAAGCAATTGAATACCAAAAGATATTAATAGGAAGCAAATATCTCCAACTAGACGATATAAAAAGTTGAAGGCAAATAGTTTGACCAGTTTTATGATAATGCAAAATTGTCACTTACCTATGCTAAACCTAAAGTCTAAGTGTTACCATGGATTTTGACATAAGAAAATGTGCAAAGTCACTTTATTCTCTCAGAACCTAGTTGCATAAGATTTTCATAGAGAACGCTTCATTAGCCGAGCATTATTATGCACTCACAAATGGAAAGTCTAGACCAAAATCTTGTACATTAAACATTTAACTGTACAGATATGGATATCTGGACTTTCAAGTACAAAACTATTAAATTTTTAAGCCTCTTGTTCTGCCAGGTGACTCAAAATAGGGATTTTTATACATGGTTGTTGATCCTTGAGATAAATTTGCAGATATGACAAATCTAATTGTATCAAGTATTTACTGTCCTCACATACTGGTGCTTATCTCTTCCACAATAAAGTATCCAAATTAAAAATACCTCTAATTCTTCACTTCCCAAAAAAATTCATAACTATACATCACATTTCCAAAAGTAAATGTACAACTTAAGCCTTCAACATAGAAATAATCGGGAATAATTCATAGGCAAGAAGGATTGCTGAAAAAAACATATGATAGCAGTATAGACAAAAGACATAACTTGTTGGAAGTAAAATACCTGAAAGATTTTCTGCAACAAATTTAAGACAAGCAGCTTTTAGTTCAATAGCATGACAACGATCAGCCAATGCAAGAGTGCTGGCAACTGAGTTCACAGATATTTCCCTGCATAAATGAGCCTCACAGAGAAGTCGAAGCCTTCCCAAACTATATCTGTCAGCTGCAGCTAACAATTTTGCAACCAGTGTGTCTGAGATAGAAGATTCAGGAAGGTTTGGTGTAGCAAGCATATCATCGTCTACTAGAGTGTCACTGTAGATGAAATGTAGGATTGCCTACTTGGGAAGAGATAAGCAAGTGATATGTGAACATAAATAGACCAACTCATATAAGGATTTAGCTGCACTTAACAAAAAATACTAAAAATTAAACAAAGGGGAACAAAAATGTATCCACACCTTGAAAACTGCTGGTTCCATATCTGTAACAATGATCTCATTACTTTCACCATCTAAACCATCAAAAAACTGTGTGTGAAATATTGGGGATCGAGCAGCCAGCACCAACTTATGGGCATGAAATTTTTCTCCATCAACATCAAAAACAACGTCTGAACCTTCATGTTCATCCAGAAGCACACCAAAATGCATTCCAAAATCAGACTCTGGAACTTGTATGTGATACAATCTGGGTGAATCCACAACAGACACAACAACTCCCACAGTACAATTAATCTTCAAGCAGTCATCCTTAAGGTAATCTGATGTTTCAAGAGCCGTTCGTCTGAAGAAGCGTTTATAACCCCTGATGAATTAAAAGATGCAAAACTATATCATGCATGCATTTAACAGGATGGAATTATAAATACATGTAAAAACAACAATAAAAACCATCCCAAAACTAACTTTGATACAGCCATGTTGCCACGACCTGACCAACTGAAAATAGTAAAATGAAGACAGCATCCATAATAGGTACAGGAAACCATATTCTTACTATTTAACAAGATTTGAAAAATCAAATTCCACATGGCAAGGCAAACAACATAGATAATCCTTCTTTGACCAGAGAAGGATATCAGAAGACAATAGGCAAAGTGACTCTCTCTTCTCTCCACAGACAATGACTTTATGCTCGTTAAGCTATCTTTAGGGCGAAAACTAAGCCCCACTAAAAAATTCTTTTACATCCCCACATCTACATCATACGTGATCCAACTAAATTGAGTTAATCCTGAATACCCATCCAAGGCATAAGATGCGACCTAATCAAATTTTAGACTGTATAATAAAAAGGTCTCAATGATAAGCATTGCAATATGCCTCAAAATAAAACCTAAGAAGTTCAATCAGAGCTGATGGTCATGCAATCAAATTTATGTGAACACATAATAAATCCTGCAAGCTTACATGAAAGAGAGTATGCTGTTACCAATACATGAAAAAGTTCGATGCCAAAATAGTTTAGCAAGAACTAATAAACTCACACTCCAGGCAAATTTCAAAGAAAAAGATCTGAATGCAACTAACCACACCAAATTAAGAAGACAGCCTTGGAAAGTAGAAAGTTCACAAAATCTACTTATTTGTACATGTTCCTGGGACAGAACCAGCAGTCAAGATATCAATAAAACTTAGAAAGCCAACTGCTTCTGGTGAGGAAGACAAAGAACAGCGAAAACTAGGCGCAATCGTTACCACATGCTACCGCGGTACTTGAGGGTGTAAGGCCCGCTCTCAAGAGATCGATCGAAGTGGCTGTGAACCTTGTGTTTCCCCTTGCCACTCTGATCCACAAGTGTCAGCTCGAAGAGCGCCCTCACGTCCGTCCCCTCACTGGCGAGGGCGATGAACACGGACACGTAAGCGGAGTTATCCTCGGGGTTCTTCCCGTCGGGATAGAAGTAGATCGCCCACTGGAACCCTCCGACGGTGAAGGTATCACTGGCGATGTGCTTCCCGACACCGATGCCCTTAGCGAGGGAGTACCCCTTGATCACGAACTTGTGAGACCCGTTCACGGTCTCCGTCACCGACCGGGAGATTGTCGGCGAGGCTGCCATTTGCTTCTCCGGAGTCATCGGCCACGGCAGCTCCTTCTCATCGAAAGGCTAGAGAGGGGTTCCGTGGCGGCGGTGAAGAACGGGGAGCGATAGGGGCGAAATCGATCGGGATTTGCGCCTCGGGGCAGATTGCCGACGAGGGAATCAATTGGTTGGGAAGAATTGGGGTTTAGGGCTGATCTCGGTTTTGAATCCGTCGAACCATATATATATATATATATATATATATATATATAAAATTATTAGTTTTGCATTCAATTGGTCATAAGTTTATAATTATCTTCTCATACTATTTATTATGATGACTATAAATTTTCATATTCTATAATTTCACACATTTTCACTTTTTGCATAATTTTTATACTTTTTTATATTGAATATTTGATTATGTGGTCTAATGCATTAAGTTTTGTCCTCTTATTTGTTGATTGATGATAGATTGTTTTATCGGTAAACGTACTAAATAAATTATAATCCTCATCATAAAATTTTTTGAGGGGCGTTAGATAACTCAATTAAACTTTATAAACTAAATATTTCATTCACCACTTATTGTTTGGAAAAATTCTATTCACACGGATGAACATAGACAAGCTAGTTTTGTCATTCATCGCTTATATTTTACGAAGAATAATTAAAAAATATACATATGGATAAATACCATAAGTTTTTTGAATCAAATTTCGTATTAATTACTTATTATTTGCTAAAAAAATATATTCATCGCTAGAGAGAGAGAGAGAGAGAGAGAGAGAGAATTTATCTGTTTCAATTTTTGCTTGATATTCTTCTTTATCGTTGATGGGGAAGTATTAATCCGTTTTCCATGAAGCAAAAATTTATACAAGCATGTCTTTGCCAATACTATGACAAGATCTTAGGATTAGATCTCGTTTTTATCATTTTAATTGAAAAGCTAATGGTCTCTCATACATAAATCTGCTTCTGAAAGTTAAACCAAGCCAATGATTTAAATTCCCTTGGCTCTGAATTGATTTGCAAAACGATTTTTCCGCCAGACCATAATCGCAGTTATTTGTTTCATTTTCTCAACAGCACAGCAGTTTACAGGGAACAGAAAGCATAATAAGGTATATAAAAGCATCAATGGTAGGTCGTGCTTCTGTTGCCCGAAGGAGGAAAAGCTTGACGCCGTCGAGCTTGCTGAGACCCTCTCGATCTCTCATCACCTTGTGCCTGACTTGATGCTCTGTGCATCTGCCTGGAGTCTGGTGAAGTCTTAATGCGATCTTCAGTGTTTGTTTCATCATCCCCATCATCATCAAACTTAACATTTTTCCTGGCGGCAGCATAGTCAAATGGCTTCAAATTGAAGTTAATCTCCGGCTTCTGAAATGATTTCTGGTTCCGTTGGCAGTTCCTCCTCTCGTTAATCGATTGAAAGCACTTCTCAAAACTTGAGGTAAGGTCTGATGGTGACATTGGCTCATCACTTGCAAGAGATTCTGGCTGAAGATCAAGATCACTGCCAATTTCAGGATGATGGGAACTATCAATTTCCTTTGTTCCATCATCTGTCATTGGACTGTCACAGGGTGATTGCTCGTGGCTTCCTCTATCAAGTGGTATGACCTCCTCCAATTTGGCTAAATCAGCAGGATGTTGCTGCAAAGTTTCTGCTACCGGGCAAACGATAGCCTCCTTAACATGCAGTTCTGAAGTCTTTTCTCCACCAGGAAAATGATAGAAAGGGAGAGCTACAGTGGATTTAATCTGCTCCACTTTGTTCACATTCTTATTCTGATGAAAAGAAAAAGTAAATCAAGGACCAGCAGTTTGTATGACATAACAGGTTAAAGTTCAAAATATCTTAACTGACAATCCCGAACAACGGAGGACCACACAATAATGCAGTAGTGACAGTTACTTTCAGCCATCAGGCTGGAAAACATAGAAGGAAAATTTGCTCTAGTCATGCAAAATGTCAAAAGCATGTAGAACCCAAGAATGGAATCTACTTAATGCATAAGAGAGACAGCAGCAGCCTTTACGAGACTTAACTACAAAAACAAAAAAAAACCTTTGTTACGAGAAAATGAGATTCCATATTATAGATACCAGGATTGACTAAAAGGACACAGCAGCAGCAGCCAGGATAAATATTTCACTTTATCACTATAATTCTTTTCTCAGTAACACAACTTGATGTGTACGAGAAGCATTTCTAACATGTAGAGTGCATAACTTCATGTGGTAATTCCATTATAAGTTGGTCTGGACAAGTATCTCACAAGAACTCGAAAAGAGAAATTTGCTTTCTGGGAAATGCAAGGTTGAGTGAAAATCAGGTTTCATTTTCCTGATAACTATGGTTCAAAATCTGCAGGGGACAAAATGTTCAGTCACATTATTTTTCCACTAGCCTGAACTTACTATGTAAAAAATCTTCCAGACCTTATCCCATCACACTCTTATTGAGTTAGTCAGATGGTTAGTCCTTGTAGATGTGATACACCCATAATGATTCAGTAGAATGATCTCCACCTAACTACAATTTTTCAACTGCACAAATTGTAAAAAAAAACCATAATGAACTGAGATGCTAAATTATTATGTATCTCACAAACTGATGTAAACAGTAAATAACACCTACTTCAGTTAAAGAACATAATAGAATTGTTATACAGGAACTTAATTACCTGGTCAGGAAGACCCACTTTATCTAGGTAATGAACTGTGATGCTAAATTATTATGCATCTCACAAACTAATGTAAACAGTAAATGACATCTACTTCAGGTAAAGAACATAATAGATTTGTTATACAGGAGCTTAATTACCTGGTCAGCAAGACCCACTTTATCTGGGGTGGGCTTTTTCCTAGAAGATGAATTTCCAAATAAAGCTCCAAAAGCACAACTGGATTTTTTCTGCAGTTGGACAGAGGCAATCCCACCCTACAAAGACAATCAATAATAAATCAATCAACTGACAAGGGGAAAAAACAGCAGAAGAATATACACCTCTCTTGATTGAAGGTAATTAGTGTTTCTGTTGTCCATCATTTCCTTCTCAACTCTTTTAGTTATGCCAGAATGCAAGAACGAGTGCTCAATTTCAGATGATAGCATCACTTTGAAGTTATTTTCTTGCTCAACTATGGAAGCTGAAGAGATGTTACTCAGGTTTTCTCTATATGCTTGTTTAAGACAGTCATCTTTAGCAACCCGAACATGTCCAAAAGTTTTAACAGTTCCAACAGTGACAGTCATAGGATGGCTTCCAGCATTTTCTGCATTTTCAACAGTGACAGTCATAGGATGGTTTCCAACATGTTCAACATGTCCCATGGGGTCGTCAGTAGCTGGAACTGATCCAGTGTTGCAATCACCTTCTTCTGAATTCTGCAGACATGAGCAACTGAGTCTATGCAAAATCATCCCAACATTCAATTATTGAAACTAAAGAATTCTACATCCATAGAATGTTCATGACTCACCGACTCCAGCCGCCCCTCCTTTAGTTGTTCTGTAATGCCTTCAAAAGCAGAAGAATTGGCAATTGAGCTCTTAATGATGCCAATGACAGAGTTGAGATGGCGCTCAACAAATGGGTGCTTTGATTTTACCAGCCGCTGCAACTTTCCAGAAGTAACAGGCATCTGCCTTGCTTTTCAATCAAAAAACATTAATTCAAGTTAGATAAGCCGCCCACTGGAATATCTGATATTAACTTAAAAAAGGTGTTAAAAATTACCAATCTCAAGCAGAATTTTGTTCGGTAATATGTACCCAGTACTCTCATCCTCTGCACGTGCAAGATTATCTCTCCATTGACAAAGACCCTGTCATAGATGCATGGTAGTCGTTAACTCATCCAAAAAAAATGGTCAAATGAACTATGAATGTTAGGATTTCCAAGAAAGCATCAACTTTAATTTCTTGCATAGGAATGGGTCTCATATCCAAAAAATCTTAGAATTAATGAGTCTTATATGTCAATGTCTCTCATACCAAAAGAACATTTACACTTTAGTTCAAGGATGGCTAGCTACAAGCATAGGGAACCATTTAATTTCTGTGTCATTTCTCCGACAACATATTGGATGACAAATATCAAGAACATAACATTAAGTCTCTGCAGGAAGTGATGAGTTAATTGGACAAACAGTCCAACATTCCTGATGTTTTGTCGGTACATAAAGCAGTCCATGCATGTTTCAACCGATCCATCCTCCAAAACTATGTCAATTGTCAATTTCAAGATAAGTGTTACACAAATGTAGCAGGCAATGTACTTACAGCAGCAACTGCAAGCTGTTTTGAATTTAAATCAGCATCTGATAACCTGTTGATTTAATTGTAAAGAACACAGTCAGAAGATAGAATTCTCAAGACTAAATTGTAAAAAAACTAAATAGCAACAATAAATTTGGAAATTCTATTGTCAACCCGTAAATGTGGAGAAATGATGTATCTGTAAAGATCTCTTTCTCATAAAGTTGCATGCAGATTTCACTGCTGCGCTTGTAGACCTGCAAGGAATTACACATGCACACACATAAAGTTACTAAAAGAGCAATTAAAAACAAAAAGAATTTTATGTAAACTCACTAGAAAGTACAATAAATGGAATAGACAACAGCAAAGGTCATGTTATCATAAATGTAGTATAGGACAGGAAAGATAATGAAGTCCATAAAGAAACATAAACTTTTAGGTTCAGATTCATGGCAAATCACATAACTATCCACGTGTATGGAAAACAACCAATCATAAAAGATTCACCTCCAACAGAAGATCATTTTCATTCGAAGATGCGGCTAGCAACATTGATTTCATTTGGTCATATATATATAACAGGTAATGTGTATCTTCTCTGGCATACCTACAAGAAGCAACTACATTCAGAACATAATGGTGGTGCAGATGCCATTTCATGACACAAACAGAAATTTGGACTCAAGCATAGACTATATCAAAGATTGTATAACAAGATAGACTTTGAACTCTACTTAAGCATTTCCACGGGAAGAGGGCGCAATCTCCATTCTGCATTCTGGTATCTGTAAACGTCAAAATTACGAGCATCATTCAGATGTTGGTGCATAAAATCTGGGACATATGAAAGAAAATCGCCTGATAGAAACTTGATAAGGTCAAAACATGTAAAACATGACAAGGTCAAAACATGTGAAACCTACTCTTTGTTTGCACTAACTCCACAAAAGTGATGCAGAAGATACTCCAGACTATTTCTTTCCAGTTGCAATACCCTCGATGCCTGCACAAGCAAAAATAGAGCAACAGCAACTTACTGAGTGGAGAATTTTGAATGTAAAACATAAGCACTTCTAAACCATATGTGACGCAAGCATACAATTCAACAAAACAAGACATGCAAAGAGATTCAGAGTTCTATTGTCCTGCATGCACAAGTATATCACCCAAATCCAAAGTTTTTCAATGTAAACAGAACTTTATACCACCACAAAGACAAGCAGCCATAAACCTAAATTATTATTATTTTTATTAGGATCTTCACGTGCAAGGGAGTTTAAACAGCACCACTTCAAATTTAAACAAAGAACTGTATATTTCTTGTGAAAAACTCCAAAGTTCTTAGCCACATAAACAGTTAGTACAATAAATGCTGGAAATTTCTTGTAGAAATATAGCCATGGTACTTTTATGTTATTAAAGCTTGCAATAAAAAATCAATATCTCAATGGTGACAAAAGATCCATATAGTTGCCCTAAGTAGTTGGGACTTTACGTGCGACTTTATGGTTTTGTTGTTATTTTCATTGCAAAGGAAGCCAAATAAGCAACTGGCAAAAGCCAATACCTGTCCAGTGTCGAAAAGGTTGCACACATAGATGCCAAAATCCCGTTGTAACCAAATAATGTCACGATCAGCCCCATGCATTATCTATTGAAGCGAAAAAAAAAAAAAAAAGTATAATAAGCAAGCGGATCAAGTTATAGAAGTGGTCAGTAAGTATAAAGGACAAAAAGTACAGATCACCTTTCTCTTTGAGGGATCCTTAAAAACTTCTCTCATGTGTGGACCAACATGAATCCGTAACTTGAGGGTGTCAATCACAAAGTCTTCTGTTCTGGTAGAGATTTGCATCAAACAGGTCAAACCCTGAAATGACCTATACTGATTGTGTTCTAAATCAACCTGGAAAAGAAAAGTTCTAATTGGTAAAAGCAGATAAGATTGTCGACTGCACAGCAATTTAAATCTCAATAGTCCTCTAAACAGCAAAACATTAAGCAAATAACTTAAGGTCAATGCTTCAGAAAATACAGCAAAGAGATACTAAAGCATGAAACAGGATCAATAGATCTCTTAAACTATAAACTTCAAGCAACAAATCAAGCAGACAGAGTGCTTTTGCAATAATATTCTTCAAATGGAAAAGGCAATGTACTCTTTAGAATAGGACATCACATATCTCCCTTCAAATAACAAAGAATCTGAACAAATATTATTCCCGAATCTAATGCACCAGTAGATGACCTTACAACATGAAATGAGCTACTAATATGTAGTGAGTGGTTTCATCAACAAAATTTGCACTGAAGGAACACATAGTAAGCAGCCCTTGCATTAAATACAGTCATAACTAAGGAAATAAAATCAATTTAGCCTAATAAGAACAAAAGAACAAATGGATCCTGAACAATCTCTTGAAGGGCTAGTAAAGTTAGTTCTCAACAAAATCACACCACAGAGAAAGCAGAACAGGTTTTTTTTAATGAAAAAAGACTGCCTTATGGCAGTTCTCCTTACATCTTAGATAATTTGTCTTCCTTCAACTGCTTAAAGAATAATTAGCTAAGGAGAGTTTGTTTTGACTATTTTTTAACATAATAAATGTCAGAGTATTTATAAGACTATAAGACTAATATTGATAACCAAATCAGCTATATGGTCTAGTATAGTGCAAAACTCAAAGTTGCAAAGATCCACAATTTTTTATAACCAGCTGTCAACCTAACATCACCAAGATTCAATATGATAGCAGCAAATAAGAAACAATCAAAGACCATCTTCCTGAATACAAGATAAAGGCACAACAAAACCAGAGCATGGACTTGGTGTCCAAAAGAAGCACAATTAGGTCGACAGAAGGCCTCAAAGCTGTTGTTATTAATATTTTAATTAAGCATTGTAAGAGCCGGTTCACGTCAGATCTGTTTGAGTTATTTTTAGTCTTCAATTATTTGGACTAATTCTGGTAGGATTTCGTCAACAAGCATCTCTTTCCTTGTTTCTTCTCTATTATTCTCCGTCATAATTTTAGATTGCTCTTCATTTTTCTCATTTCTCTTATACCGGCTACTTGTTAGTAGTTTTCCACCATCATTGCATATAATAATCTTATAACATAATCTTCATAATTTTTTCCATATGATAATTTTTTTATCATTTCTTTTCTCCTCCATTATAACAGAAGTACAGAATAAAAGGATACACAACATAAAAGTGCGATAGCAGCATTATGCATGTCAGTTATTGTAAATACAAGAATTGTTCCACTGTTTGATACCAAATCCACATAATCCTTCAACAAGGGTCAACAATGCACTTTTTTCAAAGTCATCCAAATTACTCCACTAAGATGAAGCTGAGGGAGCAATTGATGTTAAATTTTAAAATTCTGCTTAATGTTTTCACTTGAAGAATGATAGTTTTAAAGGCTTCCAATCCTTATGTAGCAACCTTACAGAGTAAAACTATTAAATCACAAGCAATACAATGCGGCAATAAAGTAGACCTCCAACCGGTGACTGCAACTAACCACATTAAAAAGTTTCATTATTCAGTAGAATAATAAAACACTTACCTATGGTAACACAAACTACCTAGGCTCTACAGGTTTCCAATAAATCGATAGACAAATCAATTGCTACCTCAAAGTTAAATTTGTTTGAAAATCACATGGTAAAGAAATACTGAAGTTCCTACAATAAAATCAAATAGAAGAACATTAGAGCTATCAAATGATGAAAACGAGAAAAGATAAAATGCAAACCACCAAAAAATGCCAGAGAGATAAAAATGTGAACCATCTGAGAGTTAAACAGCAGATCATCACAATGAGCGAGAATCATAGATATATGGCCTATACTAACCGCAAATTCATCTACACCCCGCAACTTAGCAGCTACCATTTTTAACTCATTCACACTTTCAACCTGCTTAAATGGGGTACTTTCTAGAGGAAGTGGTTGAACTGGCTCGCCTTCTTCATGCTTTCTATCGATAAAATTTGGAACAGCAAGATTCTCCTGTTTATAAAAAAAATCAATAAATTGATGATATAAAATAGAATAAAACTCACAAACAAAGAAATAATTGCAAACAACAAAGAAAAGCACATATAACAGAGCATATAATTTTCTGAATTGAGTCAAATGAATCATCAAGAAAATCACAGATACATATGATCCTATAAGAACTCTACCAATAAAAGCCAAGATTTGACAAACCACATCTTATAAGCAAGTGAAACTAATGCTTCAAAACAATTTTTTATCATATACACTACATATGATAAAAAATTGCACAGAGAAGTAAAATGCTCATGTTTGTTAATTTCTAGATGCATGGTGGGCGACCAAGTATATAAGAATGAGTCATAGTGTTCCAATTATTTGAGGTCATCTACATGGATCCTTTCTATCATTCAGCTCTAACTAGGGCAATAGCATTTGTCATACTTAAAGCTAATGAAAATTCTTTTTATTGTCTCCAATAAAGTTTTCTAAAATCTCCCTCCCTCCATGTCTCCTCAAATCATTAACCTTAATTAATACACCTTGTCTAATCACGGCGTCATAGAGTCCCTTGGGACATGTTCGAACCATTTTGAATGGTTTCCCGTAATCTTATCTATAATTAGCTATAGCGAGTTGTTCCTACTTAGCTTAAAACCCTTAGTTTTTAGTATTTTTCTTCGTTACTCGAGTTTATAATTATTCCATCTAAATTTTCTTCAATCTACATAGTATCATTAACAGGTAACATACACCATTTTAACTTATCCTGAATATGCTTGGTAAGTTCATCCATAATCAGAGTGAAAATATTTCAACTTAGCATAGGTCCTTGATAAATACACCTATAATTACAACAAAATCAGTAAAAACTTCTATGGTCCTAATCCTAGTGATTACGATGCATAAGTTTTATCACACCAAAAATAACTACTAGATGTCCTTTCTTTCTAAACCCACCATGATAAATCTTTAAGGACTATCATAGACATTTTCTAGATCAACTAAAGACGTGCATGTCTTTCTTCTTCTTTCAGAAATTTTCAATTAAAAAGGTTTCTGTAGTTGATCTTCCAAGAAGGAAAAAAAAAACACTAATATTCATATATACTCCTCTCATATCTAGGATTTCTCCCAATTATCCTATCCCAAAGTTCCATAGTAGAGTGTTTAGCTCAATTTATCTATAATTTGAGGAGCTAATAACACCTCTTATTCTCACACTTCCATTAAAGGCCATGGCAATGATGATTCTATCTTGACGTCATAAATTAAACTGAATTAAAAAGCAATTGACCAATATGGAGATTACTATTTGCAATCACTCTTTACTATTTACAATCCCATTTTTTAAAAAATTAATTTCATAAATTAAACTGAATTAAAAAGCAATTGACCAATATGGAGATTACTATTTGTAATCATTCTTTACTATTTACAATCCCATATTAAAAAAAAATTAATTTTTCTAAACTATCCCTTTGCAGCGCAGGGGAGAACCAGTGTCAGCATGGAGAAAAAAAAAGATAAAATCGATGATACTAGGACTGTAAATAATAAAATAATATTTAATTATTTTTAAAGGTATTATCAATAACAAAGGGTTGTCCATAGTAAAAAGGGACTGTGAAAAGTAAGCTTTGAGCAATAATATGTAAACCATCAAACATACAAGAGAACCAAATATGGAAATTAAAAAAGTCAAGAAAAACTAACCAGCGGATGAATGAACCTTCCATCCCTGCTCCTCTCCAACCATACATGTTCAAATGGTTGGTTATTGTTGTTCACGAGAATATTATACTGATCTTGTGGGCGTGGAATAGTGGGAATGTGAAAAGGCACCTTCGAACGTGCTGCTGTTGTTCTCTTGTCCTTCGTTGCCACATTAACCACAGTCGATGAGCTAGAACCAGAAAACCCCTCATCTTTCTCAGCATCACGCATGGCCCCCTTCTTTTTCTTCCCATAAACCAACTGAAATCCACCTTCCAAATCCATCGCCCCTATCTTCCCACCAGCCTCCTCTTCTTTCTCCCTCAAATTCTTGAATTCGTCCATAGAAACCGCGAGACGATCAAGAAACTCGTCGTTGAGGTTCACGACCCAATCGTAGGCGTCGTCGAGATCGTCAGGCAACTGCGGCGGCTTCTTGCTCCCCCACAGACTGCCCGACGCGGCGATGCTCCTCAAGGAGGACTCCGATTTATCCTTGATCTCCTTGACCGGGGCCTTGAACTCATCGAAGTTGTGAAAGAAATGGAAGTCCTTACCGGAGGGAATACCCCGGGAGCGGCCGAATGCCTTGTCGACGGCCGCAGCGAGGGGACCGGAGACCAGCGCGTGGAGGTCGTCCGCCTTCTGCTTCAGGGACGTCTCGGAGTCTGGGGCGTCCGCTTCCATGGATCGAAAGGGTTCGGTGGAGGGGCTCGCGTTCCTGCTCGGGGAACGGGGACAGCGACGAGAGACAGACGAATTTGAGCTTCTTGGTCCGGGATTAGGGTTTTGAGTCCGCCATGGACGACATAGCTCGACGAGGGGTTTCCTTCTTTGACGTTTCGCTTTCGGCGGACTGGGGTTGGGGTTTTTAAGCGCAGCCGACGTTTTATATACCCGAAATCTTTATCGGGTAATCGGCTGCTGTTCCGATGTCTTTCTGTAGCAGACGGTAACCGAGAACCAAATAAACCCGATCCGATATCCATTTAAAAGTCTCGTATAATGAATCAAATGACCCTATAGGATTCGGATTTACATTATTAACGGGTACAGCCTGAATCCGACTGGATATCGACTCCGTTATTAGATAGTTGAATACGAATTCAATGCCAAGGCGTAGAAGTGTCACGTGACATGGGGGTACACGCAAAGGGTATCGATCTTCATATTAAGTGCATGCAATTTTTCGAATCGAGCAGTTATCTTCAGCATGATTGCAGGAGAAAGGCATTATTCGAATAATAATTAAATTACTAGTGGATGAGTTGTTCTTGCAAGGACGATGATGATGGAGACTAAAAGATTTGATCTTCCGGTAATGCTGACACGAAAGCAAAATGTCTTTGATCTCCAGCGGTACTCCGATCGGGCTTTCATCCCCAATTCGCCGACTCAGCTAAATCCACCTTCCCTTCTTTTTTGTCCAAAAGTCGAAAAAGCAAAAGGAGATAATTGAGATGAGGAAGATGACAATTACGCTTTAAAGTAGCTAAATGGTGTCCAATGGGAATGAACCATGACGAAGCAACACATAAGTTGATTCAAAATATATGAGAAAATAAAGTTTTTATAATTCAAACGTACCATAAATCTTAATGTTTGTATGTTTATTTTTTGTGAACGCTATAGACACCCTCTTATTACACGTTCCAAAGATCTTATAAAAAAAATAATTTATTATTCTTCGAGGGAAGGCAAAATAATACGGATTAGTAATCTCCATTAATTGAGACTTGATATGTAAAATAAAATTGGTATCTATTGGATAATTCATATCAATTATCGAAAATTATATAGAGCTTTTGACACCAAAGAATTCAATTGTATTTTGAGATAGTCTTTTTTTTACCATGTATAAGACTGATTTTATAAAGTTAAATTGATGATAATTTTGATTCCTAAGTGATAGTTATGTCCGGATATGGTAAGAGTGCTTAATTGATTTCTTATTTCTTATTCAATTGGGTTTTTCGTTTGTGTTGGATTTATTTCTTATTTCTTCTCCCAACTGGGCTTTTTCTATCCAAGGAGGAGATAGACGTTTTCTTTTCTCCAACTGAAACAAAATCAAAACCTTACATCCCAAACATCATGAGCTCTGTACTCTAAATTAAGAGTCTATAAGTCCCTCATATATTTCTTACCTTCAGACATATTTTTTGAAGTTTAAATATTCTAAAAGAATAAAATCATACGATACATCTATTCCTCGTAAATCTATGATCGCACTACCGATCGACCGATCAAATAATTTCTTATTAATCATAAAATTAGATCATATATTTTTACAAATTTTATAACCCGTCAGTTAGGGTTTTTTTATTATTTAATTATTATCCTTTAATGATGAATTCGATTCATGAACGAATCAAATTCACCGAATGAGTCTTATCAATTTTAAGCACAAAATTGACGGTTAGAAGAACTCCGTGTGTTGGTAACGAGGCATATTTCCATACATGTTTTTGAGGTAAGTCAGAACCTTATATGAATGGGGGATTACATAACTTGGTATCGTTCCTATTATTCACCCACGGTTAACTTACTTGAAAAGCCAATGATGTCATCGGAGATGTTTAAACCACCCTTTGATGTTAGCGAAATCGACATCTGGACCGTAGGGTCGCAGGATCCTACGGCCCAGATCAAGCCTAGCGAGTCACCGAACCGGATTCTATATGAACTGGGGCTCGGCGCGCGAGTCGACTTGTTCGAGGAAACAACGTTCCTGAGTCCAGACGCGCGACGAGCCCTAAGCCTCTTCGCCTTCCTCTCTGCCGCTGCTTCACCACTCCTCCGTGTCGGTGCCGTAGGCCGAGTACCTCCTCCCTCCGGTACTCTTCTTCTCTCCTCTCCTCTCCTCTCCTCTCCTCTCCCACCCGTCCTGATCTCCTCTCCCCCCTCCTGTCTCGCATCTCCTCCCCTCGCATTATATTTCTGTCACCAATGCTGACATGGACATAATCGTTCGTTTGTAAAAGGACCACACAATTCAATGCTCAAGAATGAGCCTCGCAGCAGAATCTCCATTGCAATCGTCAAGTAGCAGTGAAGATTTTGCTGCCTTACTCGATGCGGAGTTGGAATTAGCTTCTTCCGATACTTCTCCCAACGAAGAGGAAGCCGAAAATGATGATGAGAATGATTTGCAAGAGCCAAGGTATGCTTTGGGCTACTAAATGGATATGCAATCCCCCTGTTGTTTTAAATTGGCATCAAATTCCCTTAGTATGCTTCATTGCAGCTTTTAGGGTTTATTTTTAGACCATGATAGCGTTGTCGATTTGTCCACGACATGGGCCATTATTCATGGAAGAAATGGAAGATCGATGTTCTCATAGCTTACATCTGTCAGATACTTGTTCTATGTCTCTAGAGCATTATCTTAGTCTATTAAACGACACGGCAGCCTAATAACTTAATTTCTATTAGCTCCACCCATATGTGATTGTTGTTGGTCCCTTGCTTCTCTTTCTGGACTATTTTAGGAGTTTTATCTTCTTTTGGTTGTCATCCAACCAATGCTAGTATCTGCTTCTAAGTGGGATTTCAAATTACTCATTCCTCTGTACTCAAGAACTTTACACGTAATTTGGATGTGTACACTGATATGTCTTTATATGTATTTATGTATTGCACATACACTAGCGACCCTTATCTTGTTACTTGCTTTTGCAGGACTAAGAGACGCAAAGTCGAGGACTTTGAGAGTTTAGAAGATCTTGAAACACCAATGACGGTTGAGACAAATCAAGAACATATTGGTATCCCTAATTAGTTTGATGAGATAGATAATTTTATCATTCTCTTACGGATTTACCTGCATTTTAGTCTAAAAAAGAACATGACTGTCGATACCAAAATCTAGTAAACATTAGTTACATGAAAATCCATATTATTAAGATACATTAAATAAAACCTCAGAACATGATCCGGGAGGGCAGATTATTGTTAGTTCATGCAGTCATTGGACACTATATTGTTAACTAGATTCTGTATGCTACTGAGAAGTCTGACGAACATTGAGCTGGACGTATGTACATGTTGGAACTGCAAGAATGAAATAACATCATTTAGGTTTTTGCCCCACATATATGCATGCAATTTTGACATAGTATGTTTGCTAGGGTGCATAATCGATAGTCGTAGGCTCCAGTATGTGATTAAATCTTTATCCTGTTTGTATATTTCCTGTAAAGGTAAACTTTGAGAAAGCATCTTGACCCAGGTAATTGGGGTAGATATTCTGAACAAGAAGTTGGCTGTGACAGAAAACTTGCTCTTGCCTAGAAAGTGGCATCGAAATATTAGAAAATCCTATAATTGCATCTTTCAATTTGGGACAGGAGTTGCTGCTTGTGTTTGCGGTTATAGCATAATAGTAATTTAGTTGTACGTGAGGACTTGAGAAAGAAGAATCACCTCATGGATATGAGAAAGCAGTTCAGGTTACATTAAAATGATGGACTTGAGGACCTACCAACTAATTTTGAGAATGTGAAAGGAGATTTTTCTTTAAATTTTTAGTGGTCTGAAATTAACACTCGGAACTCATATTCTAAGTAAACAATGATTGGATTTTCTTGGTATGAACATCTGGCTCTTGTGATTCCTGGCTGGCAGGCTTCTAAATTAGTTTTTTTTTTTCATAAAAAGTCGAGCAGTTCAGCTTATATAAAAATGATGGACTTGAGGACCTACCAACTAACATTGAGAATGTGAAAGGAGATTTTTCTTGAAATTTTTGGTGGTCTGAAATTAATGCTCGGAACTCATATTCAAAGGAAACAATGATTTGATTTTCTTGGTGTGGACATCTGGTTCTTATGATTTCTGGCTGGCAGACTTCTAAATTAGTTTTTTTTTTTGTTTAAATTAACATGGCCTACTGGTTGTCGTGAGACTATCCAAGTAGAAGAATCCAGTGGGTTTTGATAGAGCCATAGAGGCTGTCAACAAAAGAAATTGCAGCTTTGCCATTTTGTTTGGCGCTGATGAAACTTGAACTGGAGGCTCAAAAAAAGAGTTCTTATCATGGCATTGGAGGCGAAAGAACTTATGCAGCTGAAGATGCCTCTGCTTGGCAACCATATTTGGTGTGCGTATAAAATAGTAGATAAGTTCTGATACACAGGAGTCGTGTGTGAGTATAAATGTACGTGAGCCTTTTCAGAAGCAACTGTAAAAGAAAAATGAAGAAGTGAAGGAAGCCATAAGTTTTAATTAATATGTCCATGCTAACATGTGGAAGCTTGTGTGGCAAAGTAAAAAAAAATGTTATGTTTGACCAAGTTAACCTTCCTCTGATTATATAGAGATGCTAGATTTCAGTAAATGTTATTTGTCTTCTGTAACCTCCTATTAATATATGGGCTGCAGAAAATCCAATTGGTAATGGAAGTATAATGTGCTCTTACTGTGGCAAATGAGAACAAGAAACAATAGTGGTAAATATTCCAATTGGTAATGGAAGTATAATGTGCTCTTAGCAAATGAGAACAAGAAACAATAGTGGTTAGTGTAAAGTGTAAACCATGTATATTTCTGAAAAATACGAGATGCTTTCCACCTACGAGGAAATCACAAAGAGAACCTGTTTCAAGGTGTGTAGTAGTGAGCTTAAGGTTATTTAGTAGAATTAAGACTTTTGCACTTGAAATGTTTCCCTGAGATGCTCCAGATGTTTCAATACTTTGGAGAATATAGGAGCAATTATTTAGTAATTGGTCTGTTGTTTCCTTTTAAATATGATATTGTTTGCCCTAGTTCTGTCCAGATCAGATGTGGATGCTGGTCTTCCAAAAGATATCTTAGCTTTTCAGAAGGAAGTTTTGTCTCGACAACCGTAAACTTACCTGACCTAATTTAATCATCTAGTGGAGAAGTAAACACACCAAATTTGGCAAAAAAAAAAGGTGTATCATGCATCCGATGGAACTCATTGTGTTTCACCGGTATGGAATATTAAAGAAAATGGTTGTGCATTTAGATATTTCAAATTTTCAAGTAGTTGCATGTGTACAATTCCATATATTGCAACCCCAGCTTACATCCTTTTAAAAGAGTTCTACTTTTTATAGTTCATACAAAATTGTCCTTTATTTTGTCACATTCTGAGTTCTGAAAAAATGATAGATAGCTAACTAAAGGTGTTTGTTCATCTTGTGTAATCTGTTCAGGTACATCTGCTGTTGGAAAAAATGATATATGCCCTCCACATCCTGGATTCTTTAAAGGATTATGCATGAGATGCGGGCAGCTAGAAGAGGATGATGGATCAGGAGTTGCATTTGGTTACATTCATAAAGTACATATATATGCCCATCACAATGTGGAGAAGTTTTTAACTAATTCATTTATTTTCTTCTTTTTGATTAATTACTCGATGCAACTTAACTACAAGGAATGTGATAACTTCATGCTGATTACCTGCTACTATCCTGAAATGTTTAGTTTCACAAAGAAAGCGTAGTGTTGCTACACGGTTTTGGTACACTAGGAACATAAGGAACAAAACTTTTAAGGCAAATGAAGTATATAAACATTTCTATACATAGGTAATTCTGTAGAGGACTATAGAGGATGGTTAGCCATTTTTCAGTCATTTTCATACGTTGGTCATATCAGTTCTTGAGAAAACAAATAGTGATAATCAGTGCATATATGAGATCTTATTAGAAGTTCCTATGGGTGCACGAACATGATCATCTGCAATTGACATAATATCTATTATCATCTTTAATATTTTGATGGCGAAAGTAGACATAATGAAGAGGAAAAAGCTTGATTACAGCCACAAATTTAAAAGGATAAAAGAGTAATGAGAAAGAACATACAAGTAGAAAGGGGAAGGATTAGCTGATAATCTGAGCACCATACAGAAAGTTTGAAGAGAGGAAAATACTTTTTAAGACTGTATCTTGAGAGAAACTTGTGGTAGTTATGGTATACAAAGTTTAGTATTCTGTAGTATTCAGTTTTTTAATCTGATTCATAGCTAGAACTAGAAGCATACTTTTTCTTGATCCTGCTTTTTGTATCTTTGAGAGAAGTCACATCACAAATTGTGTTGTCATCTGGTAAGTAGAATCTGAAGAAAGTAGAATAAAATTGCTCTTGTATTGATTAAGGTGGTTCCCTGGCATTCTAACCAGATGTTTGGAGGTGAAAACAAATCTGAATAAACATTTTTTAATTCATAACTATGTTTACGATGTTATAAATCTGAAGAAGAAAGAAGAATAAGATTTTCTAATATAGTTTAGATTTATTCTTTATAAATATTTTTGCCAAAAAAAGTTTAGTTTGACATTTCTTTGAATCTGAAGAAAGAAAAATAAAAAATTAGAGTGCATTGTGTGGGTTTTATTTTCTTTGACATTGAATTTATTTTCTAAACAACTTTGTTTTGTACGGTTACCTTTTATACTTAAAAAACTTGGAAGTTGTATTCAACAATATGACATGCTGTTATTTGCAGGATTTAAAGCTAGGTACGAGGGAAATTGAGAGGCTTCGTGGAGCAGATCATAAAAAATTGTTGCGTGAGAAAAAGTTGGTATTGATCTTAGATCTGGACCATACTCTACTCAACTCAACACGCCTTGCTGACATCTCTTCCGAAGAAGAATATTTGTTAAGACAGGTTGATTCCATGAAAGGTACTATGCACCCTTCTTTGGTTCCTGAATCATGTTGGAATCTTTTATTTTTGTCTCTCTACATATCGAGTTACAGGAGGTAGACAGGGAAAGAGTCGTGAACATATGGGTTGTCCAGGATATTTGTCATGTATGTTCAGACATTTGTGTCTACTTCTGTAGTACAAGTTTCTATATTGAAATATTTGCCTGTGCTGGCTGGTTTCATAGTCTTTGGAATATAAACCATAGGAATCTTGAGATAAATACTTGGGTTCATCCCTTCCATTTTGGCTCTCCAAATTCTGGATGGTTTATTTGGATCATTATATGTCAAGCTTTTTTGCAGAAGTCTATGATCTTATTGAGACCTTAAATTTTATTTTCATGTGCTAATTGACTCACTTTTTACGTGTCCTGTAGATGATCCAGACAGAAGCTTATTTAAGTTGGACTCTATGCATATGTTGACAAAATTGAGGCCCTTTGTTCATAACTTTCTGAAAGAAGCAAGTTCTATCTTTGAGATGTATGTTTATACTATGGCAGAGCGTTCTTATGCAATGGAAATAGTCAAGCTTCTTGACCCTGGTAAAGTCTACTTTGATTCAAAGGTAATTACTCAAGCTGATTGCACCCAGCGACATCAGAAAGGCTTAGATGTGGTACTAGGTGCAGAAAGCATTGTGGTGATTCTTGATGACACCGAAGCTGTAAGTTTAGTTTTGAGTCAAGTGTTCATCATTTTGTTTTGTCAGACGCATATGTTTCTTTCGCATTCCTTTGCTTGGTCTTGTGGATTGATGATGTCATTTAAACCGTTTAGAAGATTTTGTGCTTTGTCTGCATAAATATCTTTTTTCTGTAGTTGCCATTGTGAACTCTACTTTCATCCAATAAATCTTTGTAAACATGAAGTGATTGTTGGCCCACACTGTTATTAAATTCTCTTAAATTTAGTTGGGAGTTGATTATAAAATTAGTGATGTCAGCCTTACCTTGAGAAAATCCACTTGGAGAAGAAAATTCTCTTAAATTTAGTTGGGAGTTGATTGTTTGATTCAATATTGCAATGCATGAATAAGTTTCATGAATCTACACAAATACAGGCTACTAAAATAATATGCTAGAAATATACCACATCATGTTGCTTTGAAGGTGGAAAACTTCATCTGTTTATAAAACTTGGCCTGCAAACAACCTTGGTGAATGTACTTTGTACTTGGATGTTTCGTAAAAGTTTTATCAAGTATTTGGACTTCTAACTGTATATGAAAGAAACTGAAGGAGCAGTGGAAGTTTTATAATACTGACTGCTGGAGTAGAAAAAGCAATGAAAGATATGTAAGTTGGAGTGGAAACTAAATATGATATATTTTGCCCTGTTGGTGCCAGACCATTGCCTTATGGTATTTCTATATTCTTCATGCTGTTAAAAGATATTATAAAATTATTTTTTGTAACTTATGAACCATTATTCCTTGTTTTTCGGGTAGCAATTTACAATTCCATAAGCTATTTATCTTGTGCATTATAGTGTTGTCGGATTTTAATCAGATAGCCTTGAAAATTGCAATTTGATTTACTGAATTTCATACATAATCTAAGATTGGCCTATAATATATAAGTTCATGTATTATATTATAACTTAAAAATATGATTGTTTTGATAGTGAGCCATCATGTATACATATGGCAGTCTTTCACAAAGCTCTTCTATTAAATAATATTTTGTTCCTATGATTTTCCTACATCATGCCATGTTCCTCTGGAGCAACTTGTATTGTTGGTGTTCCCCATAACTTTTTAAAACATCAGCTCTTGTAGCTTATATTTACGAGCACATTATAAGGTTAGTTCTTTCATATTGTTAGTTGCATGCAATCAAACCTTGGAGGTGGATTAACATATGCAAAAAAGATGCACTATCAAGGTATTTGGAGTCAAGGTTCGCCATTTTGGTTATCGGATCTGTCTCGGAGATTTGTCAAACCGGTATGTATTGCTCTGTACCGGTGTACTGAGACATGATATACCAGTAGGTATCGGTGTTTCAGGGAATAAGAAAAAGAGGGAGAAGAGGAAGGGAAGGTGGAGGAAGGAGGAAAAAGAGCAAAGAAGATGAAACGGTGGAGGAGGAAGAAGGAAGGAGGAAGAGGAAGAGGAGAAGAGACATACCTGAAAAGTTATCAGGGCAAATTTCGTGTGTGGCGGTGTGTAATGAGGTCGTGATAAGCGGAGGTCATCGGTAGCCGCCTGCGTGAGAGGTGGAGGCATCGATCACGGTGAGAAGATAGAGGCGAGAAGTCACGGTGAGAAGTCGTAGCATCGATCACGGCTGTGTGAGAAGCAGAGGTGTCGATCACGGTGAGAAGATGGAGGCGAGAAGTTGCAGCATCGATCGTGGCTGCATGAGAAGCGGAGGCTGCACGGAAGTGGGATTTAGGGTTTCCCACTATCCCTTCTATAAGGCAGACCAGACTGGGGTGGGTCCGCATATTGGTTAGCACTCGAACTGGTACGTGTTGCCTATTTCATATGGGTTTGGGCGAAATGGAAGTCCTTGTCTAAACGTGCAATGATCTGTGGCTACATGCCCTACCTTCGAATTGGAAAGTTATTTAACCTTACCCATTACAAGATGCAAAACAGTAATTGATACCTTTTGTGTCAGTTGAAAATGCTTATTCTTGGTGAAGATTTTGGACCTCATTTAAGTTACAAACCTTCAGCCTATCGGAAAACTGGCATATATAAATATAAATATTATCTTGAAGTGAATACAGGCTTTTGCACTTCTTCACCATTTATTATTTTGAAGAGTAATAACACAAGTGTGCATAGCAGCAAATTCGGAAAGATGCTTGCTTTGGTAATGAGCTGTTAGGTCTTTTACCCTGCCAAATAAAGAATTTGTAGCATATATGCTTATGCTAAATCATAGGTAGGTCATATATCATATAAAATGCAGAAAAGAGGTCTCAGTAGAGAGAAATATGTAGTGAAAAGAGGGGAAAAAATGCTTTCATATTTATTATATGTTGATAAGGTGATCTTGATATATTATAATTTATTGCTATGTTTTTAACATAATTAGTTGTTCCTTTTCTGTTTTCCTCGTAGCTTGGCTTATGCAGAAGTTGTCATTACTGCAGGTGTGGCATAGACACAAAGAGAATTTGATTCAGATGGAGAGATACCATTTCTTTGCTTCTAGTTGTCGGCAATTTGGTTTTGGTGCGAAATCTTTATCGGAGTTGATGAAAGATGAAAGAGAGTCTGATGGTGCACTTGCAACCGTTCTTAATGTTCTAAAGCGGGCTCACCAAATGTTTTTTGATCCTGTGAGTTGCATTGCCTCTCTTTCAAATCTAGTTGTGTTTGGACTTTCCTTTTTTTCCTTGATACTTATTAGTAGCCTATTTCAGGTCCTTGGTCCTGATACGCCGTCAAGAGATGTAAGGCAGGTAAATCAGTGTTATCGTACAACTCATCTTATGCATATTTTTGTGGCTGTCTTCAAACCTTTAAAAAAAGGATGCACGATGGCTCCATTTTAGTTGATCTCTAACTTCTGTTAATCCGACTGCAGGTTTCTTTTTGTAGCTTTACCTTTAACCCATTTTCCTGATCAGAGTTTGTTCTAAATTTTAGAATTTTTATATGTGTTATTTTGTGGCTTTACCTTTAACCCATTTTATCTGTACCATCATGGATGGTACAGATATTGTGATCCTATGATTTTGCCATCATACACGGGATTTGATTTTGAATGTTCTTATACTACGCATTGATTGTTAGATTAAAAGAACTTCAAGCAAAGCATGAGCCCTGCAGACTTGGGTTAACATTTCTGCCCAGCTAAGACTTCTAGGTGGGTTGTTACGATGTTTTTTATTACTTTTTTTATTTTCTGTAGGTCCTCAAAGGCATCAGACATGAGATATTACAAGGGTGCAAAATAGTATTTAGTAGGGTCTTTCCATCTAAGTCACCAGCTCAAGATCAGCCAATCTGGAAGATGGCTGAACGATTAGGTGCAACATGCTGCGCAGAGGTGGACCCATCCGTAACGCATGTCGTTTCAATGGACACAGGCACACAGAAGTCACGTTGGGCCTTGCAGAATGAGAAATTTTTGGTCAGTCCATACTGGATCGAAGCAACAAACTTCTTATGGCAACGTCAAAAGGAGGATGATTTCCCTATTAGTAATCTACGAAGTCGTAATGCTTGACTTCTCTTCAAATTCTGAAAAGCCTTGTGATGGAGCTTCTATCTGCCAATGTATCGATGACCCAGATATGTCTTGGACAATCAATCACTATTCCTGTAACAATCTTATATGCCAGTTGGAATGCGAGGATTGTTGATTGTCATACAAACATGTAAAGTTTTCTCTCTTGCTTTCTTTGTTAGTCGAAGAAAAGTTTCAATTTCTAAAAAGTGATCCATGGCTTCTACTTTTATCATTTTATGCTCATTCTCTATGCTATTTCAGGCATATCTTTGCATGATATATATGTGGTCATTAGAAGTTTGATTCTGGCTTTTCAGATCCTTGATGACGGGAGGCCAAGCGGCAATACTTTGTTTCACTCTAATTTGTGTGTGTTTTGGATTAATATCTTGTTATAATCTATAACTTATAGACCTGATCGTGGTTTTAGAGCTGATGGTTCCCATTGTGTGAAATATTGGATTGACGGTTCCAAATTTCATGGAAAATGGAATCGATGGTTTTGGTTCCATTTGACATGGAATCGGAACACGGTTGGTTTTAGTTAGTTTCGGTTCTGGAACTGTTGGTTTTTGTTTCGATTCAAAATAATTTGTTTTGTTTTTAATTTCGATTTAAATGAATGATTTAAATTGATAAAAAAAAGAAAAAGAAGAAAAAAAAAAAAGGTTAGAACTGAGCAAGGTTTATTGTATCGTGCGATATGGGAGATATGTATCAATCCAACGGAGGATCGGTATAGTTGATACATCGACGAATCAAAATTAATTATCGAGTCCCCATTTACCAAAAATAATGACCATTTCGAGATAGGTGTGCCAAAAACATCTCATTCGATTTGAATCCCACACATGGATTTTGTTCACACAGAATGCTCGATTAGATACAACAAGATAGTGGATGTAGATTCTACTTGGGAGGTACCCAAGTCGAGTTCAAGCGAGCCTTCCGTGACGGGAAAAGGCTGAACCCTGTCTCAGTCCCTTTGATCGTGCATCATCCGAGCCTCTACTCGATCCTTGTTGAAAATGGAGAAATTTAATAGATGTACTGGGGATCAACTGCTGCAAAGTGCAAGCGCAGGCTCCAAAGTCACAAAATGAAAACGATATGATTCACGACGTCGAGAAACGATGGGATTTAGAGAGAAGATTTATTGTACCGTTCCACATATATTGATATGATAGGTGATCGATACGAGCGATATATTGGTATATCATTATATATAATGTGTTAGTATATTCGGTACATACGATAGCTTGTCGTAGATAAGACTATAAATAGGATGTTCGATGTAATGCTCGTGTATATCCATGCCTTTCGGTTTTATTCATATTTTATATAACAGGTAGAAGGCTTGCAATAGGTTTAATAGCCCTATTTTGATTGATTTTTATAGTCGTTTCAAGCTTATAAACACATGTTGTGTATAGTTCTCATGCGAAGATAAAACTACCTATAATCAAACCATCCAAATAACCATTTTATGGATTTTTTAGCTTCGCAGAATGGTACAAAGTATCATCTAACATAGCACCCAGGAGCTATCCGAGTGACACATGGCTATATGGGCCTTTAGGGTGGTGCCCAGGGTTGGTTCACTGTCTTATTCTACCGTAATATCATATGGGCACTTGTGAGAACTTTTAACCGTAATAGATCACCTTTGATCCTTTGTCACATGACTATTTAGAGCTTACAAAGTTTATAATTGTAATTTGCATTGCTTATAAGTATTTGCTAAAAAAGTTACTTATAATTGTAATTTTCTAAGTTAAATGCTTCTTCTAACTCATCTTCTTTTTTGTAAGTCTTAAGGGACCATAAGAGGTTTGGAAGAGGTTGACCCTTTTGCGGATAGAGAGATAAATATATCGCATGACTTAGGTAAAATCAACTAAGTCCATGACATATGATATTATAGTGAGACTAGCACACTTAGAAATACTTGGCATGCAAACGTGAGAAACCTAGAGGGGCTGTATTAAGGGTAGGTAGCACATGCGATCGTTTGAGGGAAACATGCGTTGAGACGCAGGGAAAAGAGTCACTCAGAGGAGCGGGTATCCGAGATTAACATTCAGAGAAATAGCTAACCCTTTGGGCGAGAGGCACCACAAGGACAAGTGAGTTGGGAAGAACGCACAGCGCACAAAGATTAGAATGGTTGAGTTCGAGCTATGGCTTAACATTAGTAACCAAACTTAATGATGCTCAAGGCATGTGGAGCCCTTGGCACAAGATGAGATCGTCCAAGGTGGGATGAGTTACTCAATAACCAAAATAGTTATGCAAAGCTCTCAGAGTTAAGGGGAATTGTTAACTCGAAGAATTTGATACTCATGCATGAGTTTATATATGGACAATGAACTATATGTGGCCAACCTAAGGCGATCGAAACTCGGCACCATAGAGTATTAAAACTCTCTTCAACATGAGAAGAATACGTCCATATGAGGTTAAAGTATGCAACAAGTTAAATATATTGCTAGGCTTTGAGGGGGGTAGCAATGACTATATTAGTGAAGAGTCGTAATCTAACAAGTGTCTTTCTGAGAGTAGAATAATGCATTGTTTGTGCAGCAAGACGGACTAGTCCAAAATGATGATAGTCTCCAAAGCTTTTAGAGGGAAGAATGCAAAGAGAAAAGTTACTCCAATGAGACAGATATCCAAAAGAGGTAAGTCTTGATTTTTTAGAGAGAGAATCATATGCAATAGATCATATATGCTGAGATGGAGTATCTCAAAACAATAGCTCAATAAAGTTCAACGGATCAAGCGAGCAATGAGGAGTCATTGCATGATCTCACACGAGGTAATGTGTTGGTGGACGCATTGCGAGATCAAGTGGGGAAGTGACCCAAGATAACACCAAATAAAGGCACACTTAGAGTCGATATGAATATCAGACTCAACGAAGGGCTGGCCTATGGAATGGTGGGCACGAGGGGCACCATCAACTTAATGTAAACCGAGGAGCAAAATAACTTGGGAGGAACTTAGAAAAGTACCTAAGCTATATGAATGGAGTCGACATAGAAAACAAAACATAGAGCAAAGGCATGAAGCTTTTCATAGACAAAGGAATGAAACTTTTCTTAGATAGAGGCCACAGACAAGAACCCCTGTAGAGGTAAGAGTGAAATCATATCGTTCCACGTGTCCCTCATTCTAATGGAGTGAATTACTCCTACATGGTGCTAAAGTTAAAGAGAGTTTTAAGACACATGTATCTTATCTTAGTCAAATAATTGATGGAGGAACTAGGGTGACTCAACTTATGGTGGCTAAGTTAGGGTCAAAAAGCCTTGACATAGGACAAGAGGATGCAGAGGTGAGTACCTTTGAAGAATATGCCGTAGTGTTGCCGTCCGAGTTATTGTGAAAGAAATGGTGCGTAACGGAGATTGTGCTGGGGGTATAGACCCATAATCCATACAATGGCACACCAATTTCAACAAAGTCGATGGACTTCGAGATCTGCTAGGCGATGGACTATTCTAGAGCCACACTTTATCTATGTGTGATCCGAGAGTAGGTGGACGAAGGTCAATTGTCAAAGGAGTGAACATAATTAAAGGTGATGGAGGCTCTACAATGTGTTGGCAGAGGTCACACATGCAGATATTACAGTTTGAGTTTATTCTACAAAGATTAGAGTGTAATGGAGATGTCATTAGGAGACGACATAGTGCGGTAGATCATATTAGAACTGTTCGGTGCAATGCGATACATATGAAAAAAGTCTCGAGAGGGACTTGATCATATAGAGGTATGATCGAGAGTTATTGGGAGCTTCACTTTGATAAACAACACTACAACAAGAAAGGCAATAGATTCAAGAAGTGAATGTCATGATACCACAGAGGTAGGTTTTATGTGTGTGCATCAAATTTTGTATCGAATAAAAGCATTAGTCATCAGCATATGAGGGTTGTATACTACCGAGAAAAAAATTGAGTAAAAGTACTAGTGAATCC
This sequence comes from Musa itinerans, assembly GCA_001649415.1. Lineage (NCBI taxonomy): Eukaryota > Viridiplantae > Streptophyta > Magnoliopsida > Zingiberales > Musaceae > Musa > Musa itinerans. The sequence goes on along the minus strand of LVTN01000108.1, from coordinate 277,975 downwards.
TATGGAGAGGACTTGAGTATACAAAGGTATAATTAGAACAGTTGGAAAGTTAAATTACTCTAAAGCTCATATTCGCTTAAGGGAGTTCGACAAGTAAAATAACAAGGCCAAGTAAGTAAACATTACTACCAATGATACAAAAGAGAACAAAATCGACATAAGCCCTGCAACATGATGACAGAGGTCATGCATGAGAGTTGTAGTTGATCTTTTTATCGACCAAGAGACACTACTTAGAGAACACAAAGGGTTAAAATAGGTGGTCAAAAGGGGTGAGCGAAGCGACAAAGAGTCCAAAGGGATTTAGCTACCCAAAACCAAGTGTCGATTAGAATAGAGGTGGACTTGGATGAGTATCATAGTGCTGTAGAGGTAGATCTACTGTTTGCGAAGAAAGGTATGCAGATGTAAGGCAATGAATACTATGGTCATAGGCATGACAATGCCATGATACCGTAGAGGCGTGACTTCTATGGAGTCATTGATCCCTTACTCTCATGGAGGGATAGACTGAAGGGTAAAGGCTAAGGAACTTCGTAGGATTGGTGTTAATGAACTTTTCATTAAAATAGTCGAAAGTGGAGGACTTTGGGTTGATGTAGGAGTGCTCAACCGAAGAATGAAGTAGACAACATGTGGTGCTATATCTTTTTTACTTAAAGAAGTAGGCAACATAAATGATGGAGAATATGGTACAACCCTATAAGCGATCAAAATTATTAGAGACTTACTCTATGTCGGGAAAAATTTTTGCTCTTTCTGGGTAAAACTTCTTACATTCTAGAAGTTCGATAATAATAATGAGGTGAATCATAGTAATTAACTCAATATAAAGAGTGTAAACATTTTGAGTGCTTCAGAATGTGAGCAAAAAGTAGGTGAAGGCTAGTAACTAGCTTGATGCATGAAGTATAATCCTCAAGGAGATGGGTGAGTCGAATAACCTTTGCCTTCTCAACTCTTGAGAGTATGGGTGAAACCGAATACCACAGTTCTCTTATTTATCCAACAAAGGAGTTTTCCACGTGTTCAAAAACTATTTGAAGAAAGTGAAAGACAATAGTTATCAAATCCTCACCGATTGTGATGAGTCCTACTAAGAGTAAACTCTCCACTTCATTTTCTAATAGAATGTCAATCGAAAATGAAAATAATGCAAACTTACTTAGAGGTAACAATTAAGAAAAAGAAAAAAAATCATTGGGTAAATTTTACGAAGGAAATACTTTAAAATCTATGAGGTGATACTCGTTAAAGCTTCAATAGACGTCCACCCAATTCAAGTCGCATGAAACATTTGAGAGACTAGCATATAACAAGAAATGTATTTTCCTTTATTTGGATGATTCATATAAACCAATAAAGATCAACACGACTCAATTGACCTCACATCAAAGTTAGAGTCATTGACGAGTTAGAATAGCACAGCGGATCAAAGTTTGATTACTCAATAACAACGATAAAGAGCAATTGGGAGCTAATAGGAATGTTGTAACTAGAGCATATGATTGAAAATTTAGTAAAGGCAAGGAGATGCAGCGTCCATAAAGGCTTTGATGTAAATATCGAAAGAATAAGTGGGGAAGAATGCTACAGACAAAGCTATAAATAAGGTATTTGATGTAATGCTTGTGTATATTCATGTCTTTCGGTTTTATTCATTTTTTACACAACACGTAAAGGGCTTGCAGTAGACTTGGTAACCCTCTTTTGGTCGACTTTTGCAGTTGTTTCATGCTTATGAAGCAATTATTATGTAAAGATAAAACTATCCAAAAATAGACTATCTGTATAACCATTTTTGTGGTTTTCTAGCTTCGCACCAACACAACACATAGGAGCTACTAAGGTGACATAGTTGAGCTTTTGGGGTAATATCTAGGGTTGATTCACTGTCTTGCTCCACAATAGTGTCATGTGGACACTTATGGATACTTTCGATCGCGACGGACCACTGTAGACCCTTTGTGGATTATTTAGAGCTTGCAAGCTTTATGATTATAATTTACTATCTATCAAGTGTTTGTTGAAAATAATTATTTGTTGGATCCCAAGTTAAATGCTTCTTCTAACCCATCTTCTTTTATATATCTCGAGGACAAATTAATGAATAAAACAAATCATGAATGAATAAGAGTGAATCAAGAAGGAAGCTCGCTCATAAAATGTCTTGGACCTCATACAACATCAGGTTAGAAAAATCTGTAGGGTACGGTGTTGACGGGACGGTAAATACCGATCTGCAGACCAACTCAGTATTGTACATTATTCTAATTTATAAGACTAAATTTGCTTAGAAACATAAATGTCAAACAACCCTTAAAAAGAAACTCAGTAGTGCTTTTGAATGGTGATGTTTTACACTGTCTACGGACAGTCTCTCTATTACTTCCGTCAAGGCCTCTAAACAATCCACAAGGATTGCATAATCTAGAGCCAAAATTAGACTTAACATAAAACCAAAAACGAAACCACAAAACTAATCCTAGCCATTGCACATTCAATAAGAAACGACAACGCCAGTTCGCCTGGGTACCCCAAAAGGTTAAACCATTTTACATCAGCACGCCAGCTACATTATTGAGTGCTTTCTTGGCGATCTTGAATTTTCCAGCAACAGCTTTTTCACTGCTTACAGCGACGACATACTGCTTGATGAAGTAGACTAGGCTGTTCCTTAATTCCTCTAGCTCAGGAATGGCACCAATTCGGGTGAAGATGTTCCATACCAAGGCATCGCTGTTGTTGAAAACAGCCTCGAAGAGCATTCTGAAATGCATGACCCTTTTCGGGGTTAGGTTCATGGGATTTGTCAGATCGACAGTCTTCAGGATAGCAAGGGAGAGAGAGAAGCTGGATAACATCTCGGCGGTAAATCTTGCAAGGTTCATGGAGCGGTTTAACTCCATCGATTCCAGTTCTTTAAAATGGTCCCATAAGCAGTACTGCCAATACCAGAAAAATAAGAATAACATTAGAGAATCATGAGAAACAGGGAGAACATGAACCAACATGCCATAGCTTCTTTAACTTCCTCGCATCGACAGAATTGAATATTATTATGATAGGACAATTCCACATCATCTAACAAAAAAAAAGACGGAACCATGAGGAGCTCACTGACAGCTTTTCAAATATTATTTTGTACAATCAAAGTAAAGACAACCATGAGGAGCTCGCTCAAAAACTTTGGAAACATCAACACCTTTTGACTTTCTCCAGGATACAGGCCTGAGCATTCTATTGTGATTGGCTAGTACACGATCCCCGTAAGACAACAGACGTATACTGAATGCCTAATTGGAGAAGTTATTCAACAATACATAAACATATCATATATCCGACTTAAATTTTCCTGCTAGTTGCCAATAGCCATACGTCAATGTGATTTGTACATTTGCATTCTTACATTCTTCTTTGGTAAAAATCATAAGATCTTATCTGACAACTGCATTTATTTGTAGGGCTAGATATGACCGAAGCATACGACAGAAGATTTAGTACATTATGGACTACGGAGAACTAAAAACTATGTTAAAAGGAGTAAAGACATATCGTGGCTCCATCAACAAGTAGAGACTGTTTTTAGCACATAAATCCAGTTGGGAAATGAATGCATGCACATCAGACAAATTTACACACAATTTCATGAACCAAAAAGTAACAATTAAAAAAAAAAACAAATAAGAAGAGAAATAATTATGACGAGCTACAACAATGATAATATTATCACCATATTACATAATGATTATACTATTGATAATTAGTTAGTCTATTGCCATGATTAATATTTAAAAAGCTGCTTTAAGGTTAATCGGGACCGAACAATAAGCAGCAATAATGGAACAATTAGACAAACAGATGAATGAGCAGCATACCTGCAAGCTGAACTTGTTATTTTTATCATGGCTACAGAACTTAGAAGCCAAGACTGTGTAATACTTATTGAAAACCTTTTCTTGCAGACAACATTCAACAAGGACCCTCATAATCTCTCTGTCCTGTGGATTGGTATTTAAAAAGACGAGTTTAATGAGGTTGAAACTGAACACTCCCCTCCCCTCAAAATGATAAAGAAAAATACATGAGAATAGAACAAACCTGCTTCCCAGTTAGATCGAGTCTCAAAAGTTTCTCAAAAGCATCAAGGTAGTCTTCCCCACTCATGATAATGCAGAATATCGCTCTTCTAATGTCAGTATTCATCCTTTGTGCAGCCGCAAGCTGAACTAATTTTTGAGCTTCTACAACCTCCTTGATTATTGTAGTCGACATATCCTCGACATCATCAATACCAAAGGCAACTTCCCCTGAAATCCACCATTGGCCTTTCTTTTCAGTATCAAGCAGCTTGCTCCACTTGAGCCCTCGAAGGAGAATGTCCTCTCCTCTTAGCTGCGAAAGATTGATCCATTCCAACGTTTAGGAAATTTAAAGCATAGGAAGTATGGTGTCCACAAAAGTTGCTAGCTGAAGACAGAGAACAGAAAGGTATAGCTCGTAATTTGTATGCATGAAAGATGTCCTGCTTCTTTTGGGTTAGAGATGCACCTAACTTGCAACAGAATGCAGAATATGCAAAAGCTAAGACAACAATAACTATCTATGGCACGACTCTCAGTTTTGCCTACTCACAAACTTTGACTTTACTTTCTCTAACTACAATTTTTATGCACATGACAAAAAAATCAAAAAATAGTTTGCAGTTATTTCATATACACATGTACCTACAGAGCTGTCCACCTGACTTAACTTTCTGCCCCTGTGTAGATTTGTACACTAAAACTAAGGGTGAAAATTTAAGAACCCAAAATTTAGGGAGTGTGGATAAAGTTTCAGGCAAAAAGGGCTTCTGCTTACAACCTGATTTGGCCTAGAAAAAAAATTCCTACACGATTTAAAAGCAAATTGGCCAATCTACAAAGGTTATCAACAAAAGCACAATACAAGACCTTCTGCAGCCATTTTTTCAACCGTGTATGATGTGCAGGGACCTCTTTAAGCCTTATCTTATTGTTCTTAATGTCGCATATTCTCTCGAGCATGAAGTCCATCTGCAAAGAAAGAAAACCAGAAAAGAAAAAGGCATGTTCAGATTGACATGGAGATGCTAAGATCAACAAATATATGAGGAGCTTACTTTACTAATACTTCGCTTCCCATCTAGTGTGCCATCAGAATGAGATCTAAACTCATTTACTCTATTCTGAATATTGAAGATGAAATCTCTCATGGCAGCAGGATCATCACCCCTAAGTTTCATTCCACAATCTGTCCATTCATCATAAATAAAAATGTGAAATTGATATCGAGCTACTTTGGCTTTTGCAAATGATAGGTGAGAAGAACCAAGAATTTCAAAATTTTCACAACATAACTTGATGCCAACTAAATCACAAAGTTAAAATTGAGCTTCAAAAGAGCATACAATCTATTATTGTATCTATAACGGACACATCCAACTCCGTCAAACGCTTGCTCAATACTGAAAGCAGGTCATATATGAGATCACTGCAGATAGAATCAGATGATCAAATATCAGCACTGATGACAAGAATCACTGCAAACTCAGAAAAAGCAATAATGAGTGGCAACTTCTTCAAGTTAGAATTCATAGGACAGTCAGATTATCCTATCTGAAAGACATATAGAAGAAGGTATTTATAGCACAAACTACACAACAGCATAAAGGTTACCAAAATGGAAAAGAAAGAACCCAAAAACCAAAGATAAAACGTGTAACCAGTAATGCTTCTACTAGAACTCTTTCGATTGCCATTTTTGCAGAATGCCATTTGTCACAAATGCATCCATGCTATTTGTACCAAGGACCACATCATGGATGCTACTCAGCAATGATATCTTAATTCCAAGAAAAGAAATGACTAGAGACTCAAGGATAATTTCAAAAAGTATAAATTTCCTAAGTGTCATGCATATGCACCTCCAAACAATAAATTTTCCTCCATAAACAGCTTTTAGTGCATAAAGAAAAACTTGAAATGAATAAAACAAACTACGAAAGGTAAATGCAGACTTAGGAACCGTGTCCAATACTGCAGTCTACGAACCTGGAACAGACACCAAAAATGAACATATCACAAAGAATCTTTGCATAATTCTTCAAAAACATGCAATTCTCCTTCGAGTACTCTTCCTAAAATGAAAATGAAATGGTTAAGTATACAAATCCACCAACAACAAGCCTAGGAAAAGAAAACACCAGAGCACAATATTTGGCAACGATGTAAAAATAATTATTAAAAAGATCTAAATAATTAGTGGTTGAAATAATTCACTGAAACAGCTATAGAGAAGAATGACCATTACAGAATGACTATTCAAAAAAATTAAGTCAAATATAAAGGAGTATAAGTAGTCTGATAAAACTCAGTATATATCTCGAAGATTGTACTAGTGATGTCAAGAGGCATTTGGTTGCTCGTCTAGGTGCTTGGGCAAGGGGAGGCAAGGTGCTTTAACAAGGCATTGCCTAGGTGAATGCCTCGGTTGAGATGTTGGGCGTCCCAAGCACTCACCTGGATGGCATAGGCAACCTAACTCCCCACCAACCTGGTACAAACCCAATTGCATCCCCTCCAACACAGTCACCATCCTCTCTTCTCTCTTCCTTGTTCTCTCTCCTCTTGTTTGTGCATGACCAGCATCCACCATCCGGGCCTCTCTTTCCTCGTCTCTCCCCTTTCTCTTCTTCTTCTCTTCTCCTCTCTCTACGGCCAGCACTGATTTTTGTCACCCTCTCTGCCCTCCTCCCCCCCTCTTCTTTCTCCACTATCCACAATCAAATCCAATCGTCAACTGCTGTCCTCCCTTCTCTGTATTATTTCCTCTCTCTCTCTCTCTCTCTCTCTCTCTCTCTCTCTCTCTCTCTTATGGTTTAATTAATCAAGTTGACATGGCAATTCAAATTACCTTGAAGGACAAGGACGACTGTATGTCAATAAGAAAAAACAAAAAGAAATATTAAATAGGATTTTGGATGAAATTAAAATATTCAAAAGACCATAATACTATCATTTAAATGTTTAATGATAAAACTACTAAACATGGAATATTTCTGTTAGAACAACATAAAGTTCCTGTTTTGACATAATGATGATATAAAACTCATGTCTTGATAGAAGCTTTTGTTTTAATCATTATATGATTTTATAATTTTTGTAAGGTAAGCATCTTGTTTTCCTCAAGAGGCAAGCAACAAGCATCTCAAACAATAAGGCACATTGGTGCCTTAAGTGCCTAGCACTTTTGACAATATTGGACTTTACATACACAACCACACATCACTTTCAAACTGATTGAAGTGATTGATAAATTGACACTTGGATTTGATTCTTAATCATACCTCAAATGACTGAGCGAGAGAAGCAATGAGCTTTGCGCTAAAATCAATTCCAACTGAACATGCCATGCCTGCAACAAAAGCTGCAAAAGCAGCAGAAAAACTGAAAAGGAACCGACATATGTTCAGAATTATGTTGCAGATTCTAGCAAATCACTACACTAAACAAATTACAAGATCAATCATTTGATGGAAGAATCTAAAATAATTATAACAAATAAGAATCTGACGAGAATCCAATTGTAAGAAAAGAAAAGGCCAAACAGCAGACTCATACTCTTTCTTCCTTCGTCTTATAGATGCTAGGAGAAGTACTCAAACAAACAATAGAAGAAATAGAGAAAGAAATAAACAAAAATAAGAAAGAAGCCAAAATAGGTTGGCAAGCAATTAGATCTTTTGCCACTTCAAGGAAGTACCAAAAATTCGTCAATGTGTTTCCTAAATGCAAGAATCTAACCGTTTTGGAAGACTATGTGCATATTACTTGACCCGTTAGGGAATGGACAAGTAATTTACAGTCTTTTATTCTCACAATCCTTAAAATACTGACTTCACCAGTGGTTGCACATTGTCGAGCTGAACCGAAATATTTCCCTAGCCCATCTCTTTGGTTGTTAGTGAAGAAGTAAAATGTTACAAATTATCTCCAAACAACAACTATATATTTTCATTTTTGTGCCATTTCCAGTGAGCTTATCATTTTGTATGAATACTATGGATAAAATTGTAGTACAAGTTCTCCCGAACAGAAAAGATCAAATGTTTTTCTTATTTTCAATATATGTGACAAATAAGTAAATGTTGTATACTCAAGTCATAAGTGAAAAAATAAATACATTGGTCAGCCCAGTAACCCAAGTAAATATCATGATGTCTTCGATGTCACAATAAAAGTTACTGACGATAGCTACAATTTTATACCACAAACACATATGAATAAACCACTTCATAGGTGTACAGAGATCCATATTTGTCCTGTTGGTGGTCCTGAGTTTCAAGTTTCAACTACTACTTAAGACTCTCAAAACTTAAGTACCTCAGCCTTAGGTCAAATGACAGCAACTGACAGCAGTGAACTCATACACATACTATTTCAGTTGGCACTTATGAAAATAACAACACAATCTCCACATTACAGTATCTTGCAACAGAAGACACAAAGCTATCACCACAAAAATCACTCTTCAGAATAAGCTCAGCATCTAAGTTCCTTTTCTTCAAGTTTTAACATCTTACTCTAAACATCTAAATATCTAAACACTCTAGCATCATTTGTAGCATTAATAGCAAACAAGAACTATCATTTTTATATTTATAACAGCCTATTTGTACCTATTTTATTTAAAAGACACAGAGAAATCAGCAATCCAATAAATTCAAATATGACAAGGTTTATCATAGCCCAAAATCAATCCACAAACAATTAGAACTTAGTAAAAGGCACCAACACAAAACTAATGTAAGCCAAGGTGCAAGATTTTATGTTAGTTTATACAAAGGATTGTAGTTTCAGATGTCAGACCCATGCCAGTCCATAGCAGGACTGATAGTGGTTAAGTTCATGCCGACGTTTCAGTACACCGACACATACCATGGTACCAAAAAGGGGGTAAGGGGGAGGAAAAAGAAAGAGGAAGAGGTGGAGACAAAGCAGAGGAGGAAAAGGGGAGCACTAGGATATTGAGCAGGTTGGCGGTCGATGGTTGAACGGGCTGGCGGTGGGATCAGTGATGGCAGGACCGACACTGGCACAGGGCGAGGGCCCTCACATGTCTCTCAAGATGCAATTAGGGTCTTGTTGACTCTTGCTTCTTTTTTAAATCAAGAGCTTAAAAAGAACAAGCTGGACCAGACCGTCTGAAAAGGATCGATCCACAACCCAATTGATGATCAGATTGGTAAATATTATCCGGTACATACCGTTTCAGATGAAATCACATTCCATGGTTTAAGCACATCCGGAGAGCAACCTGAGTTAAATGATTTGGATCATTACATATATATAGTATTGAAGCATTAACTAATTTTGGTATGGACACCACTTGAAGCTCTAAATTGGTGAAGGTACGACACCAAGGATGTTGATTGCAACTTGGTAGGTTTACAACATCATGAGATCCCACATCACCAATGGGAATCAACTAGTTGAACAACGGAGAATGTGTATTCCTAGTGGCTACATGTGGGCCGCTATAAGAGGTTCTATACAGCCCCAAATATTTGAGTACTCTTTAGGAGCAAAACCAATATGGTTTAAGCTTAGCTTATCACAATTTCCCAAGGCTTTGCCATCAATCTAGCATAAAAATTTATGTCCAACATATGGTTCAATCTAAGAAAAAACACCAAGTATCAAATATTTTGTAATAAAAAAGGTGCAGACTAATAAATGCCTAATTTCACTTCCAAGTCTGCGATGGGTAACACAGCAAAATACCTAGGAGTCAAAACTATTCCTCCATGTTTTGTGCGAACATTATGTCATGAAAAAGTTCAAATTGTGTTTGTATGTTGGAAAAATATTAAACACTTCAATTTAGCTTGCTATTGAGGTTGGAAAAGGTACTCTTGAATATAAAAAGAAGAAAAAACATTCTATCTTTACTTTGGTCTCATAAAATGTTTTCTGCACTTTAACTTCTAATTATGATGAGACATCAAAAATACTGTGCAATAAGATTGACATGTAGCACTTAAGAAATCTCAATTTAGTAGCTTAAAGAACTAGAATATGGCACTACTATGCTTGCATTCACTAAGAGGAGGAAAGAGGCAAAAACCTTTCATTTTTGGTAGACGATTCCAGAAATGCCTGACCAATTATCTGACAGCCATCACTGCGAGAGAGTGACTGTCGAAGTCTCAGCCATGATATTGCAAACATTACCATGAAACACAAAAGACAAATACACGATCTAATATTAGAGTAGTACTCGAAAGATTGTAGCCACTTCTTTGGTAATTGATTCCACATTGGAATCATTAAGCTGGTTCAGAAGTCCTGAAAAAGCAAGTGATCAACAACAAAAATTGTCAGTCTTACTGAAAATAAACAAGAGGCATATTTTTATATAACATAAAATTTGATCTTCAACCAGATAAGTGTTCATACTTTTCACCCTACGACGAATCTCAAGAAGCTCATCAAATTCGATACCCAGACGAGCTCGCACCTGAGGAGGCATATATTTCACACTTGGAACTGTTGCAGGTTCTACAGAATGAGTTTCTTCTGTGTCCAATACATCAAGCTTCTTTGCATCCCCGTCAACCACTGGATGCTCTTCTGAAGCAGCAAGTGAATTCTTTTTCTTACGCTTCTTCTGACCCACATCCACATGTGAGGTATTGACCTTCTCCGGACTCCCCTTCTCAAAGACAGCAACTTCACATTCTGATTGCTCCATTGAAGCATGAGACAACTTTTTCTTATTCTTGTGCTTCTTCTTCATCGATGAGACATTCTCCTCTATTACATCATCATCATCATCATCATCTACTTTATCCTCTCCACCAGCAACTTCATGTTCTGATTGCTCTATTGAAGCATCAGATGACTTTTTCTTCTTCTTGTGCTTCTTCTTCATTGATGAGACATCCTCCTCTATTACATCATCATCTACTTCATCCTCTCCACAAGTGTCATCATCGAACATGGAGTATGGTTCAGATGGGCTCCCACCAATTAGAAAATTTATCCCATCATCAGGGCCGCGCAGCTTCGTGTCCTTGACTTTGAGCTTCTTTGACAGCCTCTTCTCCATCTCGAGATCCTCCTCACCGTTTAAAACGCCCTTGCCCGTCTCCAATTCCAGAAATTCCTGAAACTTACTTTTAGACTTCCCCTTCTTCAAAGAATCTGACATCTTCATCTTCTTAATTTTCCTCGCCGAAGCCACCATTTCAGACTGTGGTTCCGAATCCAATGATGACTTCTTCTTCTTGTTGTTGTTCTTAACACTCTTTGTTCAGAAGAATTTCAAAAAACAAAATCAGCAAAAAAAAAAAAAAAAGCTCCACAGATTAAAGCAAGAACAGTAGTGACTATATATACCTGATGCTGGATCCAGGAGACGAATCGGTTATGTTGCTTTGCCAACCGGGCTTCTTTCCTCTTCTCTCGCCGAGATGTTTCTGCAGGTCTCTCTGTGAAGAACAACAATATAAGAGACATGATTAAAAAAAACGATTTTTGTTGGCAAATTTTTCAGTAAAATTTCAGCGTGAAGAATCGAGAAAACACATATAGTAATTCACTATACCCATAATCGAGTTCCTCAGCGGTTTTCTTTCAAACAGGAGGTCGAGATCTCGGGCAATTCCGAACCCCAGAAAACCCTTCAATCAAAACCCTAAACACAGGAGAGACCGGTGTGGTTCGGTCCGCAAAATCCCATAACGGGTTTCAGAGAGCGTGAAGGTCGGTCAAGCGGATCCAGACCTGCGTCGGATATTTAAAACCAAGAAAAGAATTAACGTCAACACTAACGCAAACGGCTAATTCCGGGTCGGATCCGGATGATCGGGTATTCGATCCGCAACAAGTCGATCATGCCCACATCCATTACCTTCCCTAATTCTCCTCGGTCGTCGCACGTGCTCGCGACGCCCACCGCCGGCGGAAACGGCGCAGGGAACCCGTCGAGGCCGCGCCTACTACCTCCTACTTCCCCTCCCTCCCATGGTCACCCACCTCCGCAACGACTGCATCGTCCTCGAGGTCAGATCCCCCTTGGAGATGTACGCCGCGTCTCCAGCAGCGATGTCGACCGCCTCGACTACGTCACGCTCGGAGAGACCAAGGGAAGGGAGGCTGCTCTTGGAGGGAGAAACAAGAAGGGCGAGAGGGAGACAATGGGAGGGAATGAGAGAGAGAGAGGGGGAGGAAGAAGAATTGCCGTAGGGGGGTCGCCGCCGAGGTGGAGGCAGCGCACGGCCTCGGGAAGGAGAGGATCTCCCTGAAACGAAGGCGTACGGCGGTAGGGGAGGAGAGCGCGACTGGTTCGGGTCAGCAACTTAATGGATTTATATTTAGTGTAATTAAAATATATCGGGTCGGGTTAGTTCGACCTCGATCCATATCGGATCAAATCGCCATCGGGTTATTCGGATCGGATTGTATGATCCACGCCAATAAAAATGGAAACGGATCTCGGATTCGGATCAGGCAGATCAGATGTTCGACATGCGAGAATGACTTCGTGATAACGTAGATCCATGTTGATATAATCCCTATTAAGTCAAATTTGTCTTAAGATAATAGATACTGATTCAAGGTTGTTGAAACTCCACATGAGATCAACTAGTAGACATTGATTTATTAGTCTTGTAATATGAAGTCAAAAGATAGAACTTCTTAGGGCATTCGGAACTGCAGCTAATGCAGACATATATGCATCAGAGATATACAAGTATCCTTTATGAGCGGGTGAGCTTGTAAGCTGCAAAAGCTCCAAGTCCTGCTACAAGCACAATGGCCGCAACTCCAGTCAGAATCAGTCTGCGCTTTCTTAGAGCCTTTAGAACACCTCCGGATTGCTTCATCTCATTTGTAGGTTTTGGCAGAATCACGTAGAGGATTTCTTGATCAAATTTGGCTCCGAGCTCTTTGATGTTGCATTGCTTTGGAAGCTGAAAGCTCCTGAGAAAGCGACGCCATTGACCGCCTCTTAGAGCTCGCTCTCCACTGATCGTTAGTTTCCTCGAAGTGTCGACTAAAACCTTTAGTTCTTCCTTCTTGAATCCTAATCCTGAATCAAAAAACAGATGGAGGAGGAGGAAAGATGTTTGAAGTTCATTGATCATGTCTTCACAAGAAACGTGCAAAGTGTTTTCGGTCTAATCAAGAAATTGTACTGAAAAAATTGGACTGCAGAATCATATGGATTCATATTTTAATCCAGTTCATCTTATTCTTAATCATTCGGATTCATATAAGAGGTGTTTAAAGTCTCATAATTGCTCGGAAAAAGAAGAATAAAAAAGAGGAAGACTGAATGGAGAAAGCCTGCCTGAGAGGTCAACTTTCAGTGCATCGAACTCGCCCACTTCGGTCCATTCACATTTCGGGTTGCACTCCGAGTGAGTTCGCGATCCTGAAGCAGCTTCCATGAATGAACTTTCTTGTTCTTGGTGGTGCTTCGTTTTGGGCAACTTCAATCGGCGACAGAAGAGCCATGGACGTTCCTTTATACGTGTAGCGAATGCATCAGGGGAGATGCCTTCAAGGCTTTTGCTTGGGAGAAGAAATGTTCCTTGCTGATTCCTTCGAGGTTGGGTTACTCCAAACCTTTTAGTTGGAACTCCCTTAACTAGTGTGTACTCTACTGTAGGAATGTGGTCACCCATTTGGCTTCTTCGATGAAGATGCTAAACATTAGCTTAGGAACCTAATTAGTTTCTCCATTGTCAATCAACTATGTGCCTTTATTCTAACTCTTGACTATCATTTGGACTATTGGAATCAATGTTCATAATGAATGTACAACATACATTATCATGTAATTGCAATCCTTCAGGGAATTATTTGTTTTGTCAGGTCTCTTGATTGGCCAGACTCATTATGAATGGCAAAGGATCATTACTCTGTAAGCCTGTCATCTTTTCACATCTTTCTTCTCTTTGAATTGCTAAAAGACAATATATTGGGAGTTGTAAATAAAATGGACCAAAATAGGGAAAATAATATTATCTATGGAGCTAATGATATTCGAATAGGGAAAATAATATTATCAGCATTCTACCCTTCGGCAAGCATCAAAGATCCTTCCCAAGAGTGAAGTCCTAAAAAAATATTATTTGAGGGTGATGATGTTGTGTCAGGACCAAGGTTCGTAATACTGTACAGTATCGATGTTTCGATACGGTACGGGTGTACCGAGCACGATAGCAGTACTACAGTACACTACTACAGTACTATAATTGAAATCGATACGTACCGCTCGTATCGAACGGTACGCTTCGGTACGACAGACCTTGGTCAAGACTACAACTGCAAGAACATTGCTCGGTTAAACGGATTGTACTAGTAAAATGATTCTTCCTGAATTTTCTAAATCTGTGCAGAAAACAATACTGTTCCGATGATCCAGTCTTCTGTATTACTCGTTTGTGATGAGGTTTTGGGATTTTGCCAATGCAGAGCTAACATTTTTCTGATAGTCTTGAAGATATAATTTACATACAATATAGCACCAAATGTCTCTTTCAAAGCAGTATTTCAACATGAACAATTGACCTCCTTTTCCTTTATTTCCTTTATATATCATTTACATGTACTTCCACAAATTCTTGAGCTTGAAATGGAACTACGGAGACTCGTAGTTATCTATCTGCATGAGCCTTTTCAGTGAATGTGTTACATACAACACTAGTCCCACTAAGACCACAATGGCTAAAGCTCCACTGACCATGACTTGCATGCGCCTATACAAGCCAGATCCCGATCGTTGCACCTTCTTCGGATCCCCCAGCATGCGTCCATGCCCAGCTGCGGTTGCTTGCTCCTGCGTCATTGCCTTCTTCTTCCTGGTTTCAGCACCCTCCTCCTCATGTAGTTTCGCATCATCGTTGCCCTTCTTTTTCTCTTCGACCTTCTGCACATCTTTGCTTGCATCAAGCGACTCCTTCCTCCTCTCGTCCTTGGGTTGCTTGTTGATGCTGTCGTCAGACTCTTGATCTGGTCTTGACTTGGTTTTCTGGGTCGTGTCACTTTTGCTGCCGTCAGCTTTCGTCTCCGTCGGAGCTTTTGGATCCGGTGCAGCTTCTGGGGCCTTTGCGGCCTCATCTTTTGTGCTAGTTTGGGCGATAAACTTTGGAAGTATGATCTGAAGAAGCCCATTCTCAAACTTAGCGCTGATCTCACCGACATTGCAGTAATCCGGTACGTAGAACTCCTTGAGAAAGCGTTTCCACCGGTCGTTGATCAGGGGGCGTTCTCCGCTGATCTTTAGCTTGCCATAGTCGTCGATTTGAAGCTTGATTTGCTCCCTCTTGAAATCTACATGTATACAGAAACTGAACATGTTATAGCAGCAACAAGAACAAGTAGGCTCTCTCCTTTGTTGCTGACAACAAAATAGAAGGGCGTAGAGAGAGAACGCGAGCCTGGGAGCTGGAGAAGGAAAGTCTCTGCGTCTTTTCCTCTAATGACTCCGTGTGGAGGAACAAAATCATCGTAGATGCGTCGCCCGGGAGCAGCTGAAGGCCGTCTCTCCATGAAACCCTTGTCAGTTTGCTTCCTTCCCCTTGAAACTTGAATCACATGCCTTCACGAACGAAGGCAATAAATAGGCGAGGGAGATCCCTTTGGGTGTTGCTCTGCTCATACCGACTGATGTTGTTCCTCGGGAGGTTATGCCTTCTTCATGGTTCCTTGGGAGGTCGCTATACCTTTCATTCTGCTTCTGGTCGGGTCATCTCCGCGCAAAGCAAAGGAAAGAGAAGGTTCCTTGTCTCGCCTGCACTCTTCTCTGCCATGTTACTCCCACGATTATCGACGAAGCCAACCACAAGATTCCAGTCTCATCGTCATGTTCATCCCTGTCCGGGTTAAAACTAATATTGTCATGTTTACTAATTACAAAAAAATATAGTAATTTATTTGACAATATTAAATTCATGTTTTAGTTTTTAATTATTTAGATGACCAATTCAAAGTCAAAAGTTCAATATCTGCATGAGTTAGGCTGTAGCTGATGCTTATAAAAAGCCTGAAATCACAACATAAACTACTCGTGTAGAACGACTTTCTTCTCCGTTGGCATTTCTAATGGAGGAAACAGATCTCATGTGCTTCTTGACTTTTGGAATGCTCAATCCTCTCGAAAGGTTTGAAAAATCAGATTGCTATGAGTTTTGGGTGTAAACCTTTTGACTTTGATGAGAAAATTCCAAATGCTTTTCTCTTCTCCATCTGCAAAGGAATTTGGTCTTTGCACACGCATGGCCTTTGCAGCTTGAGGCTATTTTGCACGTCTGCAAATCTTTAGTACTTTACAAGAGAAATGTAGAGAGAGAGAGAGAGAGAGAGAGAGAGAGATTTTTAAAGATAAATATACTTAATAATAGATAAGATATCAAAAATATTCCAATCCATTGTGACATTTCAATCTATTATAACTATTTTTCAACTTCCAACCCAAGTAAAATTTAGTTAGCAATAATTACAATCGGCAATTCACTTACCATATAGTCATTAAAAAATAATAAAATATAATTTTATTAAAATATAATATCTTATTTATTAATTATATTTTTTTATTTTTATAAACTTAAAAAATTATTTCTCACCTCTTCTCTTCGTTTCATTTAATTATCTATCAATTTTTTGTCACCTCTTCTTATATTAATTTAATAAAAGGTCATATATAAGTGAAAGAGTTTATTAGAATTAAGTGATAAATTTAAAATATTTATATTTTTTTATTAAAGATATCTATTATGGTCATGATGGATCATCTTAGATCCCTTTATCGTGTGGTCGTTTGAAGCTTACGAAGTCTATATTTATAATTTATATTGTTTATCAGATATTTACTTGTGGAATTATAAGTTAAACATTTCCTCTAACTCGTATTCTTTTTGTAAAAATTTGAGATATCTTACAAGAGGTTTCGAGGAGATTGATCTCTTACGTAAATGTATCGTATGACTTAGACGCGATCAATTAAGTCCGTAACATATGATATAATGAATACGTAAGTGTACTGTACGATTCAAACAAGATCAATTAAACAACGAAACAATAAGTGTTGTTAACGCCGACTCTACTTAGCTACATCGCAACATCTCACATCTCAAACGCTGTCAATTGGGTAGGTTGGGCTGGCTCACCGCCAGCGTTACATGGTCAATAACAATCACGTCATCACCAAAATTGGCAGCCATTTTTGGTCCTGTTTATGCTGATTAAGTATTTGGGAGACAGTGCCTTCAATATTAGACATATCAGGCCAGGGTTTGACATTCTGTATCATTAATCTAGAAGCTGATAGACTTCATAACCCCCTATACAATAATTTCATAATATTAAGTGAAATCATAAAATTATAACATGTATGACTAGATTCACTTATTATCGTTAATTTAGACTCGTCAAATTAATGAGTTGGCATGAAATTGTCATCCAATCGAGCTTCACGTATTAGCTAATAAAGCATAATTTCGGACTTTGGTTAATTTCGGACATTGACAAAGAAATTTATCAACTTCTTGAATATTCTAATCATGAAACAAAGTAACTTTGACGTATGACTTCCTAGTCGAGGTTCTGACTATTCGATCAAGCTAGAAAAAATAATAATATAATGAATATATCGCGTTAGCCACAATCGGAAAGAAAAGTATTTTCTAAATAATGAGAGATTTAGTAAAAAAAAATATTCATCGATTACTGTCTTGGTTCGATCGAATCGGCCATTTAGTTTTGGTAGCAAGTAAACCAAAATGTTAAGAGAGAGAACGAGGACTAGATTCACTAAATCGCCCTGGAAATTTGATTCGGGATGATATGCTCTCTCACAAAGATGGCAATGTTCCCAAAACACATTCTATCTAAATGGTGCAATCCCGAATTATGTTGGATCCAAGTCGAGCCTAAATGCATATTGATCGAGTGCGAAATGACGTGATCGCCCACCTTATCCGTGGCGTCCCCTTCGGGTGATCTCTGCAGCGCGACGAACATGGCATCCGGCGATCTCGGTCAAATGCCTTCCCAACCCCAACCGCGACCGGATTTTATCGGATCTACTCCCCGGCCCCCTCTCTCATAGGGGGGTGGCACCGTCGAAAAATAGAGTAAGTATAACATTCCTAATCCGGCGTTGCGAAACACGGCGCGAATTCGAATCACAGCCGTCCGACTCAGCGTCACGTGGTAGGGCACGTGTCCCGGAGGCTTGTGTTTGGTGACCGACGAGTCTATAAGTAGCGGCCGATCGCTCCCTCCACTCCCCGATCACCCCCCCCCCCCCCCCCCCCTGTCTCCCTCTCTCTCTTTCTTTCTCTCTCTTGGAAGCACTCGCTAACGGCTGCCCTTTCTCCCGGCCCCCTTTGCCCCCCCGCGCGCGTTTCTGGGTGAGATCTCGCCTCCTTGGTTCCTACCTCGTGCCTTCGATCGCTGCAAGATGCCCTAGGACAGCCGGTTGCCCGTGCCTGCGAAACCCTAGTTATCGCCCGAGCTAGGACTGTTCTCGCGGCCGGATGCGAATTTACCGAGGATTCCGGGTGGAAATTTGTCCTTTTCTGGTGGATTGATTACCAGGGTTGGTGGAGCACGTGTTCTGATCTATGTGATCAGCACTATGAACTTGTGATCTCGTAATTTAACAAGTAGGGCAAAATGGGTGCCCCCTCAGTGGGGGCTGATCCGATTGTCATCTTCGAGAGGTCAATGATGGTTTTTTAGTGGACGATTGATTCCATCGAGCAACCATTTTTGTTTAGCTCAAGTATATGTGGTGCCGAGTAGTTGTTCTGACGATTGATCCTTTGTTGATTAGGGTTAGTAATAGTAAATTAGCCTAACATTGCAAAAAAATGGGATTGTTAGATCTATGATTTTCTTTGATATGTAAAGCAATAGCCCCTGATGATCATGAACTGTTTGATCACTTTCTTATTCCTCTGTTTTTCAGCTGTCATGATATACTTGAAAATTGCAACGTGTTACTGTTTAACACTCTGCATGTATGTTTAGGTACAATAATATTGTCTTACACAAGATTTGTGCTATAATGTTGTTACATATCACTTACAATGTTGTATTATGACTTCTATTTTCATGATTTTAACAGTTTGATGGAAGTATAGTGTTGTTTACACCATGAACAAAATGTCAGACTTGTTTTTCACTATTGGTAAGTTATGTAGGTTAGTTCTGTAGGGTCTAAAAGGTCTTATTTTGGTTGTGTGTTGACTTACCTATGCACAATGAACATATGATGATCAATAAAACAGTGAGGTAATTTGTTATTACGTGTGATATGTCAAGTGTACATGAGGAGAATGCCATATTACTGGCTTTATGCGTGGGTTATATACAAATTTTTCTTCATTTATAGACACAATAATGTTAAAGGTTGGCCTTATGAATCCTGCAATAATGGAGCATCCAATAAATACATGTTTATGAATAAAATTTCCTTCTGTAATTGGTCATTTATTGAGAATTTTAGTGCTGGAACCTGTTTCATGAAAACATTTAGAAGGTAATTTGCTTTTAGATCTTGATAATCACAAGTCAGCAACCTGATTATACAAGACTAACCGTAGAGGATTTCAACCTATGAATGTGGACTAGAATGTGAATGTCAAGTCACATTCATCTCATTGATGATTTCTAATTGTATCTAGTCCTTCTGGAGAAGCCTGCCTACAAACGTATAATTCTGTTCCAAATGAATACCTTAATCTATGTAGCAATTGGTGATACCCACTGATATAGGGTCATGTCAGGTTTGATTCTCTTCTTTTTTTATATGCTTGTTTTATATTAATCACTGTCAACTTTCATTCACATTTCACAATGCAGAGAATTATGTAATGTTTACTCTATATGCAACTTTTAATATCTGAACATGCATTCTATTGAAGTTGTGATAATCTGGATACTAGCATTTTGGACATTTTCTTTCAGTCCAGGAAACTATCATGATCATTATTTTGACATTTTCAGCTAAACGAGCTAAATTTGCTTTTGTAGTACTCATGAAAACATTTAGAAGGTAATTTGCTTTTGTAGTATGTATGTAGACCACATCATTGGATATAGATTGACAATAATTTGAAATAACTAGGAATTTAGATTTTTTTCCCTTTCATCTCTGAAATGACAGCTGGTAATTTTCTTTGTTGCTTCAGTTCAATGTTGTGGCTTCTTCAATACTTATTCTAAACTTGATTTGCAGAAAATTTGCTCAGGAGGTACGCTTTCCAAAAAAATTAAAACATGATTTTGTGAAGAAGGTTCAGGAATGATGCTCTATATATAACACAGATTGAATTACCTTTTATGTGTATACACATGAGATGGGGTGTCATCAAAGGCCATTTTTTGATCTTAATGAGATACCAGTGGAAGAGGAAGATGAGAATGATAATCCTCTCATCTATCAGTCCCAAAAATCTCTTCCAGATGCCAATTTAAACAGCTCAAATCTGCTTTCACCATCAGAAGGATGTCAAGGAATGCTGAATAACCATGCATTCACACATGCATCGGCAGGTTCAGTTTTTCAACCTTTTGTTAGAACAAATGACTTGCAGAAATCGAAAGTGCTTAAGCTATCTGGCAGTGAATCAAATGCCAACCAAACTTTGACTTCTATGGCTGCAAGTTTTGAGGATGATAATAAAAACAGCAAGCTAGTGTCATCAGGGAGTCAGGATGTCCAAACGGTTGAAAGAGAAGATGGCGAATGGTCTGATATGGATGGCAACCTAGATCAAAGTGTAGGCATTACAAGCAGTTTACACGAGTCCCTTGGTGCTGAATTTGCAGAGAAGCAGATTGTGGATGAAGAAAGTGAGCCTGATTTTGTTAAAGCTGATGAGAATAGTCAGAATGATTCTAATAGCTTTGTTGGAACTAGCGATAATGAAGTTGGTGAACCTTTAAAAAACCTGCAAGATAATGGCTCTATGGTGTTAGAGAGCCACAGAAATACAGATTTTGACTCAAAGGTAGAGGTACCTGCTGATTGTGTGGAGGAATCTTCAGTTGCAAAAGTGAAAGAAGTTAGAGGAGTTGAAGCCAGTCATGCTCTGAGA
The DNA here is from genome assembly GCA_001649415.1 of Musa itinerans. Lineage (NCBI taxonomy): Eukaryota > Viridiplantae > Streptophyta > Magnoliopsida > Zingiberales > Musaceae > Musa > Musa itinerans. Next base: position 256,836 of record LVTN01000108.1, on the reverse strand, counting down.
TTTGCAAATAATCCTGTGAAGAGGCCTAAACTTGATGAGCACAAGGAGGCAATGCTAGGGAAGAAAAGAGCCAGACAAACTGTCTTTATAAATGTGGAGGATGCTAAGCGGGTGAGTACTGTGAAAACAACGACACCTAGAAGGCAAACTTCTTTTCCGGCACCTATTGTTACACGTCCCTCTAAGGATTCATTTCGTGCTAACAATTCTGTTGTTGACCGGAGTCTTGAAAGACAGAATCAGCCGATAACCAAAGACCAGAAGCAATCTGATATCCTGGGCATTGAGGGTAGTTCACTTATGGAAATTGACCAAAAAAATGACTTAAATGGGGATGTAGTCTCGGGAGGTCTAGTTCGCTCTAAGAAGCTAAACCACAATGAGTGCTCTTCAGAAATATATGCACCACCAGGTCCAAGGCAAGGTCCATGGAAGCAGTCTGTGGACAACAGACTGTTAAAAAATTCTGCAGTGTCATCTAGGAAGCCTCCTGTCTCTGGGCAAGGTAACACAGATAAAAAATTGGGAACAAAGAGGAATTCTTCTTCCAAGAGGCAGATTTCTACAAACCCACAGTACCAAGATACATCAGTAGAACGCCTATTGAGGGAGGTGACAAATGAGAAGTTTTGGCATCATCCAGGTTTGGCACGTGCTTTGCTTCTTCTCATTGTGCAGTCCCAAGAGACATCTTGCTTTTGTCTTTTGATCTTGTACTCCAGATTAATCACACTGAAATATGATCTGTTTTATGTTAGTTTTATTGGAAGAAAAGTGGACAAAGGTCAGGTTTCTCTCAGGTTCCTTAGGACTCTATTTGCAGGATTTTTGGATGCTAGAATTGGTGTCTTCTTTGAGACACCAAAATTGGTGTGAACACCCATACTTCTTTCTTTTTTACCAAGATAACAATTGAGGCATCAGTGAGAACTGAACCTTAGGGTTGACTACTTGATGCCTGGTGGTTGTAACTTTCATCGTAGCTTATTTTGCAGTCATTTGTGGGAATAAGAGAAACTTTGTGATAGTGCACACTAAGGATGTTAAGTACATTTATTAGGTGAACTGGATTTCTAGCATTAAGTTGTTAGTGATAATTACCGTGAACAAAATGCATTTGATAACCATGTGGAGATGTTATTTTTAATGGAATTTACTTGGACTTCAATTTGTTAGGCTTGAGTTATTGAGATTATTAAGTTCTATTGGATCTAAACTTTGGAACTTTTTTGTGTTTGCTATGAATTTTAGTTTACTTTTCTTTCATGTACATGGAAAACTTCTTGATTTGTAATGCTCTTCCTGTGATTCGTTGGTGATACTACAGATGTACTTATCAAAATTATTTTGTTACAAAGTACATAGAATGTCTTTTTCTCCAGTTGTATTACTGCTTATAGTTGACTGGTCATCCTAGATGTATATTTGTCAGGATCACATATGTAGGATTTTTGTCAAGAATGTTTTGGCCTTTGTTATTGACTATAACCTTATAGTGATTCGTCTTATAATAGTTTATGTGAATTAGTTTTATTGTTTTATTTGAATGCTCTTGATTTAACTAGTGATATTACCCTACTTGTAGCTCATAGTGTTGAATATAACAAATATCTGGCTTTTAACAGAGGAGACGGAGCTGCAGCGTGTGCCTGGGCATTTTGAGTCTGTTGAGGAATATGTGAGAGTCCTTGAGCCTTTGCTTTTTGAGGAATGCCGAGCGCAATTGTACAGCACCTATGAGGAGCTTCAGGAGACTATAACAAGGGATGCACATATAATGGTCCGTGTAAAAAATGTTGAAAGACGAGAAAGAGGTGAGCACATCGCAGTCATATGTTATCCCTTTCTGACATATCATCATGAAGTTGTTTACTTTCATCTTCTGTCTTCATTGGCAGACCTAGTATTGATCAAGTCAATACGGGCACACATCTAACTATAATGTTGTACATGATGCTTTACATAAGCAAAATTTTGTTTTTTTAATCCTTAATGAATATAAGCTGTTCATTGGTCTTTAGTCTATTATTTCTAAGTAGTCATTATATCTCATGTAGCGTAGTCACAATGTTCTTAATTTTTTGATTTCCTGGTAGTGTTCTGTCCTTTTGCCTCTATGCTTTATATGTTTGTCTTTATAAAGGATTGCTGTACCACTCAAAATGGTATGATTTGGGTGGTATGTACTAGTCCGGGTGTCGATCGATACGTGGACCACCCCGTTTCCGGTGGTCTGAATTAAAATAATAAAAAAAAATCAAAAAGTGGTGGCCCTTAGTCCATGTCAGTGTTAAAAAAAAAAGGCAGATTAGGGCTCTTCTTGTGTACGAAGCCGTGGCATTGCCTCTTCGCTGTTGTGGTGCTGTAGCTGCGCTACCACTTTGCTGCTTTGCCACTGCGATACTGCAGCAGCATTGCCGCTTTGATGCTGTGATGTTACAACTTCCGTTCGACACTGTCGCTACTGTTGTTGCTTCCCATGTGTCACTGCACTTCTTTTTTTTCTTCTTCGTCTTCCTTCTTCCTTTCTTCTTCCTCATTTGTTCCTCCAATGGACCTTCCTCTTCAACCTCTTTTTTTTCCTCGTCAAAACACTAGTATGCATCAGCATATCGTGCGTCGATACACCGATACGGGGCAGCACATGCCATGTCGTCGGTCGGTCGGCACACTGGCTCGGACTGGTAAGTTAAACCTTGGTCCTGATCTTTTAGCCTTAATTTTATTCAACAACATATAGATAGGTGATTGATAATGGTACCATCAATCAGTGATTTCAATAGGCGCTCGGGCGAGACGAGGCCCAAGCGCCTCGCTTCATTTCCAAGCGGCGCGCCTCAAAGAGGCGCCGCCTGGGCGCTCGCCCGAGCCCAAGCGCTTCGGGCGAGCGCCCGGGTTAAACCAGGCGACCGAACCAGCGTTTTAGGTCTAGTTCGGTCTCCGGTGCTTTAGTTGGTTCAATCGAACCAACTAAAGCACCGATATCAGCCTTCCTCTCGCGGCTTCCCAACCCTAACCCTGCTCGTCGCTATTGCCCCCGTTGTCGTTGCCACTGTCGCCGCCTCTCCCGCTGCCGTTGCTCGCTGCTACCTCTTCTCATATCGACTCAATAGTATATTGTTAACAATATATTAATAGTATACCGTTAACTGTATACTAGTAATAATATTTTTTATTTATTAGATTAATAATATATTATTTTGATTTTAATACTGCTAATTTTTATTTATTTGAAATTATTGTTATTGTTTTGAATTTTGAGATTTTTTTTAATGTGATATTGTGATTTTGTAAGATTTTTTTAATTTAATATCATATTTTTATTTAAATAATTATAATTATTAATTATATTATATATTTTTATATTTTAGCGTCTCGTTTCACTCGGGCGAGCACCTAACGCTTCGGGTGTTTTTGGACCTTGACGCTTAATGCTTTTTAAATCACTGTCATTAATTAAGTAAACTAAAATGATAAAACTCAATATTTTAATAGTGAATTTAGCCTCTAAAAGAGTGTTAGGAAGTGTACCTGATTGTTTAATGTCTACAATAATTGTGTTGTTGATTTGACACAAATTGGAATCTTGATTCTCTGGTCATTTGATGTGAGCATAACTTAGGAATGTAATGCATCTTGCATTGATGCTAAATAGATTTCCATCCTTTGCCTTAGATGGTCAATGGCTCCTCAAAAGGTCAAGGTGGACATTGGAGGTCTTTAATGTTAGACTAAGAAATGTTATATGAAGGCTTCTAGTGACAACCTAAGGCATAGTTATTTTGTTTAAATTAATGTTAGTCAAACTGTCAAACAACTCGCAGATTATCTGATGGAGGTTCTTTTTTCTCGTTTCTCATTTCTCATTTATGGATTATTTATATTTTCATACAAATGATTATAAAATTTTCTGGTGGTATAGCTATCATGGTCCAAATTTGATCACTGATGGATCTTTTGATCGGTAATGGAATTGGATTAAGCATTGACTTTCTATAGGGTACAGAACTTTCTTAGAAGATAATATGCCTGTTTTACGCAGGTCAAGCTAGCCAGTGATCTGTGAAAGTATATGTTCTGCAAAGGAACAATACTTGCTGCTACAGTGGCTGGCTGAGTAGTTTTTCTTCCTTCAAGAGAGTATTGACTGGTACAAGTTAATGCTTAAATGTTCAGTAGCTTTTCTTCTTAATTCTTGCTGGGTGGGACTTTAGTTTATTTAGATTGTGCATCATTTACACTGTATTCACACTGATTGTTATTTTTTTTTTCAATGTGCAACTAATAAGTTATTTGCTTAGTTATGTGCACGCTGATTACTCCTGAATTAGCATAATATGGTTGCTGCATGTTCGTCTGAATGTTCTGTTAATGTCGTTTCATATTGTTAAAATTCAGGGTGGTATGATGCCATAGTTCTTCCAGTTCATGATTGCAAATGGAATTTTAAGGAAGGTGATGTTGCAGTTTTGGCATACCCAAGGACTGGTGCAGGTATGACTTTGTCCTTTAACTCTTTTATGCTGGTTATAACATGATATTATGCATGAGCTTGTATATGCTTTATCATTTACTAGGATTTGAGTTCTGAAAAATGTGATATACTCTGATTTTTTTGTTATGACATGTTTTTATATGTCTCACACTAATGCCTCGTCCTTCTGGAAGCAGCCAGATCTAGTAGGAGAAATAGTTTTGCTGTAAACGAAGATGATATTGAACATGAGGTTAATGGACGTGTTGTGGGTACGGTTCGACGTCATATCCCCATTGACACGCGTGACCCCCTTGGAGCAATTCTTCATTTCTTTGTTGGGGATTTGTATGATTCTAGTAGGTAATATCCATCTTTGTGTTTTTAATTTTTTCTTTTTCAATGAATACATAAAGGCTACCAGGAATTCTAGATTGGTTTTTTTACTAGTTAAGGTTGCACTTGTAAAACAGTCAATTAGCAAAGATAATGCACTCACTCAATGGAATACAAATTTTCATCAGGTGACTTTCTTCTTACATGGAAATATAACATAAGTTAAACTCACATAAATTTATTATATGCTAAACTTGTTGGTGACATCTAGTGAGCTATATACATGCCTAGACATCTAGTGAGCTAAACTCACATGGTGAGGTTAAAAGGCTGATACCATTGTTGTTATATACAAGTATACACCATATGTGCCTCAATATTTTATGAATATATCTCATCCCTTTCCTGTTAAACGGCATATAGACATCTGTAGACATCTGTATGTGTCCGTGTGTAAATCTGGTTTGTCCTTCTGCATTGAGTTTGGTACGATATTTTGGCCTTGGGTAGTGTTTGCTGCTAACATTACAGAGGTTATATTTACTTTTGGATATGCCTGCAACTGTGTTTCAATATGTTGACAGACATTGACAGGATGACACTGCAAAACAATATTCTAACAGAAATAATATTTTGACCTCAGCAGCAGGATGAATGATGATCATATCCTTAGGAAGCTTCAACCCAAGAGTCCTTGGTATCTATCTGTCCTTGGATCCCTTGCAACTACTCAGCGTGAATACATTGGACTGCATGCATTTCGCCGTCTTAATTTGCAGGTGACGTACCACACCTATCTTATGGCATAAAGATTTTCAATTTACATTTCCATCTCCACTCATGCTGATGAAATCTACTTATACAGATGCAAGCTGCAATATTGAAGCCTAGTCCAGAACATTTCCCTAACTATGAAGAGCAGACTCCTGCTATGCCTGATTGTTTTACTCAAAATTTTGTTGATCATCTGCATAGGACGTTTAATGGTCCACAGCTGGCTGCAATTCAGTGGGCTGCTATGCACACTGCTGCAGGTACAAACAGTGGAGCGACAAAGCGGCAAGATCCTTGGCCTTTTACACTTGTTCAAGGCCCACCAGGAACTGGAAAAACACATACTGTTTGGGGAATGCTTAATGTCATTCATCTCGTCCAGTATCAGCATTACTACACTGCACTTCTCAAGAAACTTGCTCCAGAAAGTTATAAGCAAACAATTGAGAGCAATTCTGAGAGTGTTATTTCAGGATCAATAGATGAAGTCTTGCAGAATATGGACCAAAGTCTCTTACGCACTCTGCCAAAACTTTGTCCTAAACCAAGAATGCTTGTGTGTGCTCCTTCAAATGCTGCCACAGATGAGTTGGTAGCACGTGTTCTCGATCGTGGTTTCATTGATGGAGAAATGAAGGTCTATCGGCCTGATGTTGCTCGTGTTGGAGTAGATTCACAAACCAGGGCTGCACAGGCAGTTTCTGTTGAGCGAAGAACTGAACAGCTTTTGCTGAAGAGCCGTGAAGAAGTGGCTGGCTGGTTGCATCAGTTCAAAGTTCGTGAATCTGCTCTTGCACAGGAAATACTTTCTCTGCAGCGAGATCTTAGTGTTGCAGCTGCTGCAAGTCGGTCACAAGGATCTGTTGGTGTGGATCCTGATGTCCTGGCTGCCCGTGACCAGAATCGTGATGTGCTACTTCAGAAGCTTGCTGCAGCTATAGAGAACAGAGACAAAGTTTTGGTTGAGTTGTCACGCCTCGCTATTTTAGAAAGTAAATTCCGTGCTGGAAGTAACTTTAATTTGGAAGATGCTCGGGCCAGCCTTGAAGCAAGTTTTGCCAATGAAGCTGAAATTGTTTTCACAACAGTGTCAAGCAGTGGCCGCAAGATATTCTCTCGCCTCACTCATGGATTTGATATGGTGGTTATTGATGAGGCTGCACAGGCCAGTGAGGTTGCAGTCCTTCCGCCACTCTCACTTGGTGCAGCAAGATGTGTTTTGGTCGGTGATCCGCAGCAACTTCCTGCAACTGTTATAAGTAAAGCTGCTGGAACTTTGCTTTATAGCAGAAGCCTTTTTGAGAGATTTCAACAGGCAGGATGCCCAACTCTGCTATTGTCTGTACAGTACAGGATGCATCCTCAGATCCGTGATTTCCCATCACGATACTTCTATCAAGGACGCTTGACAGACAGTGAGAGCATTGCCAATTTAGCTGATGAAGTTTACTATAAAGATCCTTTATTGCGGCCTTATGTCTTTTATGATATCATGCATGGACGGGAATCCCATAGGGGTGGATCTGTCTCCTACCAGAATGTTCATGAAGCACAATTTTCATTGCGGTTGTATGAACATCTTCAGAAGTTTGTGAAAGCAAGTAGTGGAAAAAAGGTCTCTGTTGGGATAATTACACCATATAAACTTCAGTTGAAGTGTCTTCAACGAGAATTTGAGGAGGTTTTGAACTCAGAGGAGGGGAAGGATATCTATATCAACACTATTGATGCATTTCAGGGTCAAGAGCGTGATGTAATTATTATGTCATGTGTCCGGGCCTCAAACCATGGGGTAGGATTTGTTGCTGATATTCGACGCATGAATGTTGCTCTTACTCGTGCTAGGAGGGCACTTTGGGTAAACCTTTTTTACTCTCATACTATATTTGTTACATCATGTTATCTTTGGAAACTTGTTGACTAATGTTGTATGATCAATTTGATTATAGGTGGTTGGCAATGCCAATGCTCTCATTCAGTCAGAGGACTGGGCTGCTCTGATTGCTGATGCTAAATCAAGAGAATGCTTTGTTGACATGGAAAACATCCCCAAGGAATTCTTGGTACCGAAGGGGTCCACGGCATCTCCTGCAAAGGGTTCCTCAAATAACATGAGGAATTCAAGAACTGGTGGGCAAAGACAACAACATTTGGATTTGCTCGCTGGACCCAAGTCTGGAGCACAGTCTGAAGATGAAGACAAGTCAAACTCTTTTCTGCCAAGAAATGGTGGCTATAGGAATTTAAAATTCAATGCGATATCTTTGGATCTGGGGCATTCAAATGAAAGGTCTCGAGATGGTTCTCATTATGGCGTTACGAGGAGGCAAAATACTTCTGTTGCTTCACGAAAGGAGATATAATGTGGAGTTGAGACCTCCAGGCAGCTATCTGGATCATAAACTAGGAATTTCTGACCGGGCTATATCTGGGGCCTCAGACAATCAAAACAGATTCATTTGAACTGGCAGGACAAGGAGCTTTCTCTGTAGGCTGTACATGCTCGTTCCTTTTTTGTGTCTCACAGGAAAGCCCCTTTGTAATGCTGATATGCCTGGTCAGATGGATGGAAGTGGTAGAAACATGTGCTAATCTAATCACAAGGGTAAGCGAAAGGATTTATTTTTTGGAGAAAGATCGAGGAGGCTGAGTATGGGTTGTCTGCATGGTTGGAAGTTGGAAAGAAGCATGCGTCATGAGCCTAAGAGATCTAAAACTGCATCCGTGTGTAAAGAGTTTGTACCTCGATGTTAAATATGAAGCCTCAATATACATCAACTGTCAAGCAAGAATCATGTGCCTTCTGGTAGAGTTGAAGTGGGCTCCAACAAGAAGAATGTGGAGGTTATGTGAAGGAGAGTTGGCATACCATTGTTGGTGCAGGCTTAAGGTAAGGGTGGCAGGACCGTGGGCGTAAGTCCTTGAAAACTTTATAACATCGGCAGCTCGAATGGGTTTAAATTCGCAGCAGAATTTAAACTTCATTATCACTGTGCAGTAGAATATGCTTTATATACTGGCCATGTTCTGTGTCCAAGTGTATTGTACAAAAGCAACTGACGTCAAATTTGTAGGGGAAACACGATATTATGTGAAGGGTGAACTTTGACTGGGAGTTGGCTTCTTCAGGGAACAAGCCAGCGTTTTTTTTTTGTACTTGGAACACAAGCTATCTTTAGGCCACCCTTCTTTTGTATCTTACAAGTAAGATTGAATAGAAATTTTATTCTTTCATTGCTAGAACTTTTTTGTTTTTTGCATTGTTACGTCTGATGTAACATCAACAATTGCTCTGTATGCCTACGTATCCATATGTTTAATACCTCACTCTCGCTCAAATTGCTAAAGAACAGGTTTAGCTCTGGTTCTCGCAGTCTGTCATGATCGATCATCAGTCTAGTGTCTCTTATGGGGAACATTGAGGCCTTTGATCTTCAACGGATCCTCGTCTGGCCCTTGGAAACCTGATGCGATTTTGAACGTATAAACTGCTTCAGATAGATGGGCTACTGAAAGGGAACAACAACTAGCTGTAGGGCTCATCCTCACATCTTATATTTGTTTGACCTTCCCTAACCTCATGCAGATGCTGCTTAGTTTTTCTTTTTTTTCCAATTTTGAGTAGGTGAGGGGGTGACAAATAGTACACGATCGCCACTCTTGCTCCTTTCGTGTGTTCTTCTCCTTCATCTCCCCAACATTCGGCCCCTCCGTTAATAAAACCAAGTTATCAAATCTCGACATCATAAACTCTTTATCGAATTAGTAATTATGCCTCCACTATTGCAACAAAAGCAGCCTCGCCATCATCGACAAGCCTCATCATAAGCTCTTCGACCATTAAGGTAACATCGAGGGACTTTTTTTCCAATTTTGAGTAGGTGAGGGGGTGACAAATAGTACACGATCGCCACCCTTGCTCCTTTCGTGTGTTCTTCTCCTTGTCTTCCCAAGATTCGGCCCTTTCGCTAATAAAACTAATTTATCAAATCTCGACATCATAAACTTTTTATCGAGTTAGTAATTGTGCCTCCACTATTGCAACAGGAGCAGCCTCGCCATCATCGACAAGCCTCATAATAAGCTCTTCGACCATTAAGGTAACATCGAGGGACATGACGACGAGGGTGACAATGAGAAAGTGGATGGAGTTGGGAGAGAGGAAGAGGACATGAGCTTGTGGGCGAAGATGAGAGGGGACGCAAAGGTGGTGGTGATCGCGATGATGAAAAAGAAGATATCTAACTTATGGAGAAGAAGCAAGGGTGAAGTCACAGCGGCAAAAGCCACTTATCATAGTGGTGGCGACACAAGTACTGACTCGTTAGGAAACCATTGATGTCAATATCCAATGGAGGAGGGACATGACGACGAGAGTGACAATGAGAAAGTGGATGGAGTTGGGAGAGAGGAAGATGACATGAGCTTGTGGGCGAAGATAAGAGGGGACACAAAAGTGGTGGTGATCGTGATGATGAAAAAGAAGAGATCTAACTTATGGAGAAGAAGCAAGGGTGAAGTCACAGTGGCAAAAGCCACTTATCATAGTGGTGGCGACATCGTTAGGAAACCATTAGGAAACCATTGATGTCAATATCCAATGGAGGGGGAGGAATTGTAGAGCGAGTGGGGGTGGGGGTAGTGGAGGAGGTGACGAGGGATAAATGACGATAAAAGATATTTATGAAATTTCAAGAAATAGAAACATTATTTGGGAAACATACAAATAGAGATACGTTTTGAAAAAAAACCCAAGAAGGTTGATTTATTTAATAAAATTATCATTCATAATATATACCAAAATTTTATTATCTATAATTAAATTTTAAATATATAACAAATTTTTATTATCTATAATTAAAATTTAAAAATTACATACCTTAATTCAAAAACAACAAGGTAAAATATTTTTAAAATTACAAAGAGAGTTACAAGGATGGTTAGGAAAGATGCACACCGTGATAATATCATGATTTAACGATCGAAAATCATGGATACTACGTGGCTATATTAGAGAATCTCAAGGGCACACTACTTTATCTTTTGTTTGATATCATGAAAGTAGAAAATATGAACAGATTAGAAAAGGCATGATAATGGATCTCTAGACATCTTGAGCTCGTATTGGGACGAAGTGAATGAACGATTAAGAAAGTACTTGAGTGGTGCATTGGCTTACCATCTCCCCAAGTGAAAGAATGAATCTCATATTTCTCAACTCAAATTATAATTATTTATTTTATTTATAAAAAAATTTATTATTTATAATCCTTTTTTTACCGTTTAAAATATGAAATTAACTGTTTTGATTATAAATGTAATGAAGGAAAATATCTAAAAGAATACTATTATACCCCAAATGGTTATAACAAGAGCACATTACCACGATCTAACGGTTGGAAATGATGCATACCACGGGAGGTTCGTGCTGATTATGATCTAACGGTCGGGAATGATGGACACCGTAGCTATATTAGAGCCAGTTCTGGAATCAGGAAACATCGAAACCTCCCGCGCGGCTGTCCGTCCCGGGGGGCAGCGGCGCACCGCATTCTCCCTATCCTCCACCACCATCACCACCTCCCAAATCTAATGCACTAAGATTAAACGATCCCTGTGCATCGACAACGCCAATCAACGGTTCGTTACCAATTGCAACCCCAACGATCTCGCTTTTCCTCCATCTAATGGTTCCGTTCAGCTGTATATAGAGCATCGGGTTCTGCTCGTGTTTGCAAACTTCGCACCCGCGAAGAAGTCTCAAAGGGGTTTTCCTTCTCTGTGAGTTAGTTCTCTCTTCCTCCTTGTGGTCTTGAGAAGTGATGATTTCACACCTTTTGTATATTTTTGATAAAAAGATTGCATCTTTCTTGCGTTTAAAGTTCGATCAGTTAAAGCTTTAAAATTATATCTAGGAAGATTTTAAGATTTTTATCTTTTAGATAAATTGATTAGATAGAATTTTAGTCGATTTAAGATTTTTATCTTTTAGATAAGTTGATTATATAGAGTTTTAATTGATTAAAATAAGAGATCTAATAAAAATTTCTTGGTTTAAGCTATTATGTTACATCTATAAATATAAATGGTAGTAGATGTGTAGATCATCCAACTCTCAAGTATTCAAGCTATTTTTCTTTTTGAAAAATTAAATATAGTTTTTTTTTTTTTTTTACTTTTGCCTCGGTTTCTTCTTCTTCTACTTGATTAGATGGGCTATCAGTACATTATTATTACTATTTCAAAAAGGATTCAACTTCGCATATGATCCTCCCTTTCTTCACACACGATCCATGCTTCTTTTCGTGCATCTCTTGAGGTTCTCTGTATTTTAATATTTCTTATGGTAATATTTGGGTTTTCATGGATTTTCTGGCACTCCCTAATGCTCTTTGGTTATTGAAGTTGTCCTATTCTCAGAAAAGCTTGAATTTTTATGTGATCCACAAAAGTTCACCATAAAATGTTAATAAGAACAGATTTTCGAATTGGATAGTGTGAATTTCTTGAGCTAAGCTGATTTAATTTTGTATCAACAGCGTGCAAAGTTCTACAAGATAGTTTCTGCTGATTATATACTTCTATTTTGAACTATCTGCTTTCTCCCCAAAGGTTTCTTATGGAACTGAAAGCCAAATGTCGTAATATATTTGAACTCAGGAACACTAGAATGAACAAGCCTTAGACTTAAGCTCTTTTTTGAGGATTGTTAGTAGTTGCGATATGCCCTTGTAACATTGTCAAGAAAATAATTTGGGATTTGTGCATTTTTAGCCAATAGAAGAAGCCCTCAAAGCATCACTTTTTTTGGCTAGTTCGTAATTGTGTCTTTTTTACTGAATCTTTCATCTTAGTTTCTCTATTATCTTTGTTCTTATTGTATTACAACATATCAGAGTTGCTAGACACAAGTTCTTATTGTATTGCAACTTCATATGATCTTATAATTATAAATACTCATTTTTAAAAAAGATTAATATTTGATTACTTATAAGATTAATCACAACTATAGTCAAATAGAGTTTTTTTCTCACTATAAAGGTAAATAAAGTTATTTGTAAGAATTATAAAGTTATACTTGGCAAAAGTTTGATGAGTCAGGTTGATGGTATTAGATATTCACCGTAGAAAATAAAAAAAAAGATAGTAAAAAAATTTACTTGGACTAGATGGTAAAATTTTAAAGATAATAATGTAAACACTTTTACGAATGTGATGGAAAAGGAGATGACTATGAACTTAGATGTGGATGATATTAATATTATTTGGATTATGATGACTAATAAGATTAGGAACTTAACAAAGAGATTGGTGAAACTAAGGGTAGAGGTGTAACTAAATCTAAATTTTTTCTAATCAATGGCGTTGTAGCCCATTCATTTCCTTCTTCTCTTGTATCTATGCTTCATTTTAAATCTGAGAGTGGGGCAAAGGTAGGAGATGAGGCGAACATGTAATTTCTCCTCACAACTTTGACTGCATGCAGGAGCACAGAGAATTGGCAAGGGAGGCTGTGTGGAAATCACTTGTGCTGCTGAAAATGGAAAGTCTAGTGATAAGCCACTGCTGCCCCTACCTAAGAAGGCCAAGAAGATCCTAGTTGCCGGAAGTCATGCTGATAACCTGGGTTACCAGTGTGGTGGGTGGACAATCGAGTGGCAAGGTGGTAGTGGAAATATCACTGGTGGTATGTCTAAACACCTCTTTCTCCTCTCATTTCATGGTTGCCATAGATAGATATTGCTTCTTGGACATTAATTAGGATTCTTGGACTCCTTGATCTTCCTGATTCATCCTCTGGAAACAGCAAGTTCTGCCATCTTTGCTAGCTAAGATCCTTATAAAAGTTTCTTTATGCACTTGATTGTTGTCTATTGTGTTAAAACCTTCATTATGGTACATCATATTTGACTGCCCCCTCAACATCAGTTGTGCAGGTTTTATGATCATGTTCTTACATCATTCTTTACCTACAAGTTGTGTTTCAAGTGCCTGTAGCTCAAACAGCGAGCTACAGATTTAAAAGCCACTAGTACATTCATTCAACAACACTGTGAGCAAAGAGTTCATACTAGAGAAGAGAGTTTAGTGAATCCTAGCATATGACCTGAAGCACAACTAAAAGCTAATCTTCCTCTCTACAGGTACCACAATCCTGGATGCCATCAGATCCACAGTTGACCCAGCAACCGATGTCATCTTCTCTAAGAAGCCTGACGCTGACTTCATGAAAAGCAATGACTTCTCTCACGCCATCGTCGTCGCTGGGGAACCACCCTATAACCTCACCATTTCTGAACCTGGCCCCAGCACAATCAAAGACGGTCTGCGGTGGTCATCATCTCCGGCAGGGCCGTCGTCATGTAGAATTTGAGCTCCAGCGAAGACCTCAGCATTGCTGGCTGATGCTTGAAGCAACATTTCTACTATATATTTACAGCAAAGATTTAGTTTGAAGTAATGAAGCCAAATTCACTTCCAATATCAGCAACGTTGCATCAGTTTTACTGTATATATATACCCACATTTGACTTAATTATTGGATATACGAAGCAAATATATGAAGAATCTTCATATTTTGGGGGATATATATATATATATATATATATATATATATATATATATAAACATAGACATAGAGGGGGGTATAAAGAATGTAGAAGGGGTAGAAATGTCAAATTATTTTTGGTATAAAAGAATATGCTATAACGAATTACTTCTGTTCTTTCTGCTCTCTCTCTCTCTCTCTCATTCGTTGTTGGTCGCCCCATAGCTTCATATTGCCGCAGGGGATTTGCTTCCCGTCGCTTCTTTCCTTTCCCCTTCGTTCTCCAGTACGATATCCGCAAAATTTCTCTTCACGATTTACCTTCGTCTTCCTCTCACGGAATAAGGCAATTGATACGACAGATTGCTGCTTTCTGCTGGTAACCGTTCCCAACGCCCTCTTCCTTACAATCTGCTGACTCCCCTTTTTCGATCTAGTCTTTTCTCTTTGTTTACCTTTTTATGTATTAACCTGCTTTTGTTCCCTTTGCTTGTGTTCCTTTTGAATTGTTCTTAGATTTTTTTATTTTTTGGTTGGGCGTTGAGAATGTCATTTTTTGATCCGATTGATATTCTTTTCGGTCTGGCAAGTTTAAAGGAGACATCGTGACATGAGGCATGATAGGAAAATTTGGCATATAGCTCTTGATTTCGATGTTTGAACTAAAGGCATGCTGTTTCGATGTTTGCCACCTATTTGCGAATGAGTTTTGTTTAGTGGGGGGGTGTTCTGTTTAACGAAATTGCCTTGCATTTTTTGCTGCTTGAGGGATTAGATATACTTCTGTGGTTGCGAATTCTGCTTGCAGTTGTATTTTGATCCCTTTTGTTCATTTCCACGAGAATGGAAATTGAATAGGTACCTGGTTAATATTTTGTATATGTGACTATCAAGTTCTACTGGATGATAGACTAAATGAGTATCTATGCCATTTTTACGGCTTTTATCTAGCTTGAAATGGATTTTCCAGTGAAAATAGGATTTTCATGCATGTTTACATTTTTTTTTTTTGTTCTGCAGATGAATTCTATTCATTCGACATTCCATGAATGCTAATTTACTGTTTGTTTCTAGCTTTTGTATGGCATAAAAACCTCCAAGATGTTAACCGCAATTTAGAATGCTTCATTGTTTGGCTACTAACACCTTATGAATTTGGCCTTTTCTCTTCTTGCACATATTTTATTTTATTAAAGCAAGACTACATAAATTATAATTAACATTTCACTACTAGATGCCTAGCCGTTCCATTTGAATTAGCATATCCTTTTAATTCAGGTCAAATGGATCGTCTTGATGGCCACGCCCATCTCATGATTGTCTCTGATCTTGATTATACAATGGTGAGGTTCCTTCAGTTTTCTCTAGGTAGGAGTTCCTCTGCTTTATTGTTTTTATATGTTGTGATGTCAGTTGTCATACACTGCAGGTTGATCATGATGACCAGGAGAATCTTTCGCTGCTTAGATTCAATGCATTATGGGAATCAGACTATCGTCACAATTCATTGGTGGTTTTCTCAACTGGGAGATCACCTACGATGTACAAGCAGCTCAGAAAAGAAAAACCTTTATTGACTCCAGATATAACAATTATGTCTGTGGGTACAGAGATAACCTATGGTGAGTCCATGGTACCCGATGATGGTTGGGAGCAGTATTTGAATCATAAGTGGGATAGAGATGTTGTCCTCGAGGAAACAGCTAAGTTTCCTCAACTATCATTTCAGGTAATCTGATGTTCATCAGCTCTTTGGTCCTTCCTTGTAACTTTTTAGCAAGTAACCATTATAAAATCTGGGAAAAAGCTTTTGTGTAAGATTTGTGTATGGGCTCAAATGTTTCCTTGATATGGATGCAGTCATCAACAGAGCAGAGACCACATAAGGTTAGCTTTTTCATACAGAAGGGTTATGCAGAGGAAGTGATGAAATCCCTTTCTGAACTCTTGGTAAATCGTGGGGTGAGAACACTTGAGGCTGAATAATTATATAATACTCTTCTTGCCTAGGAGATATTTGACATAAATCATTTGACGAATTGACTAATTTGTAAATTTCTGTTGGTTCTCCTGTTTGTGGTCAGTTAGATGTGAAAATTATTTATAGTGGTGGCATATGTCTTGATATATTACCCCTGGGTGCTGGAAAAGGAGAAGCACTTGCATATTTGCACAAGAAGTTTAAGGCAGATGGAAAGCTACCAACCAATACTCTTGTTTGTGGTGACTCTGGAAATGATACTGAGTTGTTCAGTGTCCCAGACGTTTATGGTGTGGTGGTATGTAGCCTGAGATTTCTTTCTGCTCTCTTTTTTTGATGATGGTAATAAATACTTTTCTGCAAAGGTTTATATCATTTGCTGCCTGGCTCTTTTCAGGTAAGCA
This sequence comes from Musa itinerans, assembly GCA_001649415.1. Classification (NCBI taxonomy): domain Eukaryota; kingdom Viridiplantae; phylum Streptophyta; class Magnoliopsida; order Zingiberales; family Musaceae; genus Musa; species Musa itinerans. The sequence continues at coordinate 240,319 of LVTN01000108.1, read as the reverse complement.
ATGCCCATGAGGAACTACTGAGGTGGTATGCACAGAATTCTAAAGATAACCCTAAGATCATTCATGCGACTGAAAGGTGTGCTGCTGGTATTATTCAGGCTATAGGGCATTTTGGTATAGGCCCTAATATATCCCCCAGGGATGTCGTAGACTCTGGTTGCAAGATCAAGAGTTTCAACCCTGGACATGAAATTGTCATGTTTTACTTGCTGTACGAGAGATGGCGTCGAGCTGAAGTTGAAAACTCTGATTTGACCATACACAATATGATAAGTATCACTGTACGTGAGTGACTAGTTTGCTATTTACAATTTTAGATGGTTTTTATTTCTGTTCATAAAAATAGAAATTAATTGGAATGTTTCTTAATGCTTTTCAAACATCGTTAAATATAAAGAATAGACTTTTAATTGATGTTGTCACTAGTTGCCAACTTTTGTCTTCCCCACTTATGATCACAGCATCCAAGCGGAATACTTGTTCATCCCTCTGGAGTTGAGCATTCAATTCTAGAGTGCATTGACACACTTGTGCGATGTTATGGTGATAAACGTGGAAAGCAGTTCAGAGTGTGGGTGGATAGAGTTTCTTCTTCTCAGATCAGTTCAGATTCCTGGCTAGTCAAATTTGATAAGTGGGAATTGTCTGGTAAGATCTTCTACCTTTAGTTTTCATCCATTGCCAAGTTCTTATAATATATTAGTTTTTAAGCCACATCACATGCCTTGTATAGAATATTTTATAATGGCAACAACCATAAAAGAAACACAGACTCCCTGAAGACATATCTGAGTGAACCAGAGTCTATATATGTAAGCATGAAGGCTGGAGCTTTTAAGTGTCATCTCATTGGATCAATTAATAAAGAAAGAACAAGAGGTTTGACTAGCATGATTTCTTTAATCAGATAATAGTTTCTGAAGTCTTCTTTTGCCTTTTTTTTTTAACTATTTGTTATTTTCCTAGTATCTGTATTCTTTCTCTGGGTGATAGAGATAGGATCAAAGTTTTATACTTTTCTCTATTTGCTTGTACTATTCAGATTCTCTAGAGGATTTTGCAGTGAATTATAATATATATCATTGTTTAATCATCGTCTTCCACAGTCCATGTAAATAATTTAATGTTTGACATTGTTTGAGAATACTGGACTGCTCATTTTACAATTTGTTTTTTCCAACCTGTATCATGCAAATATAAGCATTCCTTTTGCCTGATGTAAAATCAGAGTACGTGAAGTCATAAACCTTTTATAGCATTTACTTCCTGTCTGACATGTCATAGTCTAATCTTTAATGCTTCTTTGATGTTAAGGTTTCCTAAATGCCCGAATCTGAAGCTTGAGCTAAATGCTCCACTAGATCAATTCCAGATTATGTCATGAGATAGTTTTGCTTTTTGAACCAAAATATCATTTGAATCATGCCAAATTTTAGATTCACTGTGACTTTTATTTTCTGATTTTAGTAAATATTTTGTTTCTCAACCTCTATATGATTTATTCGTAAACTTTACAATCTGAACATGGCATTAATAATATAATCTTTCCTATCGCTCTCATGTATTATTGTTTTTCTGTAGCTTTTTGGATTTTGTTCAATTTGGTGTTTTTTTGAGACTATCCGTAACTTGATTTTAGTAACTCTTGTGAACCATAAGCCTTGGTAGATTCAGTTGGTCTGTTATTTCTCTCATCTTAATAATAATTTTTTGTTTCAGTTGGGTTGAGTTTTTTCTTTTTTATACTCCACTTCAGTGCATGTTCTTCTTTGATTTAAGTTATGGCAATTATATGATCTTGCACAAGAAAACAAAAATATATGTTTTTGTTGCTTATAAAAATATAAGTGACATTTGGCCTAGTGGTTCCAGCACAAATTGCTCATGGTGACCATAGCGAGGAGTCATCTTCTACAGAAACAGGGATACTTATCTGTGATACTTAGTGGTCTTTATATTACGGATGATAATTTTCTAAATGGAAAGTGGTGAATTGTTGATGCTGCTAGAGTAGAAAAAACATTCTCCAACCCTGGCAACATCGTTGCTAGCATCTTCTTTATATATTGCTATTTTTTTTTTCTTTTTCTCTTCTCCCACTAGTAAGCAATCATTCATCAAGTCCTAGTATGAACATTGCAGAGTACATTTAGATATTAGGTTATTTAACGAAACTTGATCCCTCACATTTGTCAAGGCTAAACATCTAGATCATTGTTCAACAACCCAAAATATTTTGTTCTAATAAGTTGCTCCAGGTTATTCAAGAATGGGTGTTTAAGCTGCCGATTTGGACTAGGAAGAATATATGTGTAAAACTTGGTATGAGATACTTCCAGACATGTAGGATACATGATGGGGAGGAAGTGTTCATTAGTACTCATTTTCTCTAGATTTTCCCCTTAACACCAATTATTCTGGTTCTGGACCCAATGTCACAGGATAAGTGACATATAAAATCCACAAGGCATTATGACTGCTCTTGGAGTTAATCCTCTCATTTATTCTTTAGATACTCCTTTAACCAATACTGGTCCTGATGTCGAGTGGTATTGCAGATGAAGGGCGGCATTGTTGCCTGACAACGGTTTTGCTGAACTCTAAGGTAACAGACTTCAACAATTCTCTTTCTCGTAAAACTTGGTCTTGCATCTGATGTGCCGAGGGCAACTGATCAACATAGTTTTGCAGCCTGAGACTCCAAAAGGATTTGCTTTGGTGAATGTTCATCAGACTTGGCTGGATGGCTATGCTGCAGGAGATCATACTACATGGATCTTCTAAGGTCCAGTTTGGGTATTTATCAAAAGAGGGTATTCTTTTGTCATTTCATGGATGTAAACGCCTTGTCTCAAGGGAATTGATTCCCATGGATCCATTCCAATTAATCATCAGTATAGAGCGAAAACTAGTAATTGAAGTTTGTGCTTGATATGTAGTCAGTGTCGGGGGTCTCCGATACTACGAAGTCTACAATACAAGTATAATTTTATGTTTACTGAAGGAAAAAATAAATGTAACAAGCATGACTTCGTTTTTTCTTTAGTTCTCTTTTCCACACCACCAATCTATGGATGATTTATATAGTTTTATGTTTACTGAAGGATACAATGTTACCCATCATCTTGCTTGCATTCGTGTACTACGACGTCAGTCATCAGCCTGGTATCAGAGACTAGCGTATACCTGATGTGAAATGAGATAAAAATGTCGTCTCTCCCGCTTATTTGGCAATCAATGCTAATTCGGTGGTGCGTAACTATAGTCCCACATCGCCAGTATCGGTGGTTCCAGGGAGCAGGCGGTCTATAAAAGCAGATGCCTTGGTTTCGTTATAGTTATCTTTGCGCTTGGGGCAATGTCGCAGCTAGTGAGGTTATAACCGAGGCGCGACAATTGCTGGTTGAAAACTATTTCCAAACCCCCTCTTAGGCCTGGGTTCAGCCCAGCGTCTTCGAGAATTTCTGGAAGGGCTCCCTCTAACCCAGGGTAAAGCCCTACAATACTTAATTGCTGTAAGCTTTAATCTTAATTCATTTGTATTTATACTGTTTGTGTAATCTTAATCACGATGTCAATGGTATTTTAATTAAAGTAATTTTGGCCAGCCCAGTAATTGCTTCTCCCATTCTCTTCTTCCGCAGGGAGTTATCTTTAGAGACGCGTTGTTCCTCTCGATCTCCAGAATTGGTGCTGAATAACCTACGATTCGGCGCTTCCGGCTCTGTTATTTAGCGAGTCGCCTCAGGTGTGGCTTCGATTTCCCCCGTGTATTTTGATGCGTTTGCTTCTTCCCTGCCTCGGGAGCCTTCTTTGATTTGTGTCCCTCTGATGTCACCCTGTAGCTATTCATTCCGCTGCCACATGATTCTTCTCCTTTTCCCCGTCGCTGCCCTCGGCTCTTCTTGTCCTTGATTGAGCCGTAGTGATTGCGGTTAAAGGTTCCGGGTCATATAGAATCGGTGATTACGCCTTGCTTTCGGTTGGAATCGATGGGATTTTGCAAGAAAGATTTCTGTTGATTAGTTGTTTCATTTTTTTTCTCTTTCGCAATCTTCGCATATGGAGGAGACCCTAAAGATGGAGAGACATACTTATTCTTATACCTTCAACACAACCTAATAATATTACATTCAAAGCACGATAAATCATTGATCTGCAATCACAAGCTCTCCACCTGAGCGAGCCTATTGAACACAACCCTCACGTAAATTCAAAAATATTCAAAAATCTCCGCATTAAAGTCATGTTTGAGAAATACAATACCCTACTTCTTAATGGCACATGAACTCTTTGTATTATCTTTATCACATAAAATGTCATCGGGTATAAATAAATATTTTGAATTAAGTGGATCTTAGATAGATTCATTGCTAGATACAAAGCACATTTAGTGGTCAAATAATTTCACAAACGACCAATTTCACAAAAACCTTTAATCTAATTATTATATTGATAATACTTCAACTTGTCTTGAGTTTAACTATCACACAATACTAGTATATACAATAATTAGATGTTAACAATATTTTCTTACAAGAGACTTTAACTAAAGATGTATTTATACAGCAACCCCTAGCTTCATCCACCATCAGCATTCAAACTATGAAAAGTTATTTATAGATTTTGTTAAGCTTTAAGAGCCTAGTATACTGAACTCAACTTGTTTTTTATGTCAGTTGACTTAATCAACTCTAACTCTGACACCTCTTTATTTTTATGATAATAAAATATATGTATTATATATCTTCTGGTCTATGTTGATGGTATTATCATTATAGGCAATAATTCCATAGAGATTAAGTAATTTAAAAAATAATTGGTAAATCGATTCTCCACCTAAGAACCTTAAGATACTTTCTGAAAGTGGAAGCAACATTCATATCTTTTGAACTTTTTTTTATCTAAAAAAAATACATTCAAGATCTATCATCAAAGATGAACATGTAAAATGCGAAAGAAATCGTCACCTCACTTTCTATCATTCAATCACTCAAATTATATTATGATAGCTCTACTATGAATCATATATACTTGATTCCTTACAATATTTATTTCTCACACGTCTAAACATTTCATTTATAGTTAACAAATTATCACAATTCATACGTCGACTCTCCGTTGCACATTGGTCTACATCAATACGTGTTCTGCAATTTCTTAAAGAAACTCAATCATGGACTTCTCATTCGTAAACACTCGTCATTTTATCTTCATACCTTCATTGATATTGATTGGGTAGGCAACACTGATGATAGAATATTTATATAAGTCTACATTTTCTTTGAAGCAAATACAATCGTAAGATCCATTATTAATCTGCTACATCATTTTCTAATCGACTCCTATAATATACACCGCCCCGATGTTCCTGTGATAATATCATAATCCACACTCTTGCACTTAGTTTTACAAAAACCTAACTACTTCCTGACATTAATGTCTTAAGACTTGTTGATGTTGGACCAGATTGATTACGAATCTCATCCCAACACATCGAATAATCAAAATCAACCATAACACCACCATTGATTAGATATCTCATCCCAACACATCGAATAATCAAAATCAACCATAACACCACCATTGATTAGATATTGCACGAAGAATAAAGATTAAAGTAATCTATTTATCAATTGAATTACATAAGACAACTAACTAGTCACATACTCTATATGTTCGATTAAAACAGCAATATTGGCCGGAAATGTCTTTACTACAACGATAAAATGACATTCTTGAGGGCAAATCCTGCATTTCCCGATCCAATCCATTCAACACGCAGAAAACAATCTTTGATTTGTGAAAACAATTTTATCTTACGAAGCTCGAACCTCCTCCAGCATACACCAAAACTTATCGCCTGATGGCGATGGGGCAGCTTTTACTTGTTCTGTTTCTTCATCAGACCAATGGCTAAACCTGAACCCTTTTAATCTTTTGATTTCTGATCAAAGTGTGTGCTTCACACAGACAAGATCATCCAGTTTGTTCCCATCCATTTTGTAAAGAGAAACACCACCCATCTGAGCATAATGTTCTTGTGCTTCCTTTCTCAATCTCTCGAGCGGCACGAGCTCCCACTTATTGTAATTAGAATTCTTACGGGTATCGCTCATGTCCAGCGATCCAGACACCGGTCCATCTCCGTCCATCGTACCCCATACCTTGCAATTACCAAAGGGTCCTAAGTCACCTTCTTGACCAGTTTGCTCTCTTTTTAAACGCAACGCGACAGTATGAGCGCTTCTTATGATTTCTTTACTTGGTACATCTGACCAATCCTGCTTCCTCTCAGCTCTCATAGGAGAATGAATCCTGATGACCTACATGGATAACAATTTGGCAGGTTAGTGAGATCTATGACTTTGTTATGTGTGAGCCAACTCAATGTATCAGAGGTCTTACACCAAGGCACTCCAGAAGTTGATAATAAGCTCTTCCTTGCAATGGATTGTGCCCTTTTCGGGGGGTTGAGAAGTACCGTGTCCTGGGAGAAACAAATATCAAGCAACAGTTTTCCAAAATCAGCAGGAAAGAAATCAATACATGTACTTTTTGCCCAAGAGCATTTCCATGTGCAGTTGTTTACTGGATTAGAACTATAACTTAGAAATCAGCAACTTTCAGCAAACAGCAATATCTTTACTCTTCAGCAGACATAAAAAGCTAACATGCAAATTTCAAGACTTTCAATCTGTATGTTCGTAATTATGGACTTCTTAAAATCTAAGCAAGATAAATAAAGATCAGCTCTGGATTATAAGAAGCCTAGTAGGACTATAATAGACATAATATATAACATGGTTGGTTGTCTATTGCCTTTCTTCAATTTTTTAGTTGATTTGCATTGTATGTTGTTTTAGGTAGAAAATGACTCGGAACATACTTACCATTCTGTATAACCAGGATCTACTGTAAATCCATATATGTCAACTGTGTCACACATGGAGAGTGCTAATTCTATAGACTTCATTCCGGTTCCCTTAGCACCCCTTCTTAGAACTATACCTTGGAAAAGGTAAACAGGATTTGGAAGTTCCTGCATTTAAAATGATATGGCTCATTAGATTCTGCTATAAAAAAATATGAGGCACAAATAAAATTTCTAAAGATATGCAACATACTGCACAAAAACAACTAATGGTAAAGCATCACCTTTATCACTGCATTGAAATCTCTGTGTATCACACTCTTGATTATAAGCACCTCATCAGCTGCAATTTTCAGACAGTCTTTAAGTGTGATAATAATTGCTATAGAAGAACAAAATCAAGTTAATTAAGGAGAATAATAATGACTACTCAGGATTGGTTGATCACTGAACATGTGAAATGGAAAAAAAAAAAAAGATACCCATAAACACATGATGAGAGAACAGAAACAATACATCAAGGCTAACTGATTATAACATTTATATGCCTTGTGCATACTCCATCAACAGCAAAGAAAAATCTTCTAATAGTGTATCTATAAGAACTTTATTTTCAAATCAAGATAAGAATCTATAAACTGAGAGGTGTGTGTGCCAATTGCACAGGAAACAAAAATATCTTAATATATTACAATATATGGGGATTGTATCTTAGTGACAAAATTCTCACAAAATATAAACTATTCACAATTTGACCACAAGTTTTATTTTATATAATGATTCCCCGAACAATTCTCCATAGCATAATTGTAAGATAATAAATTAGTTAAACTGATAATGATTTGTTCTCACATCATTCAGGAATCTTTGAGAAGTTACTACTAAATAAAAGGCGATATGATATTGATTTAGTATCTTTAGTTTTCTTTTTCCCTCCACATACAGTTTCACATGAAAGCATATATAGAATATATATTCAAGAATCAAGACCATACCTTCTCTACATATTTTCCTTCTTTTATGACAAATGTTTAACCAAGTTGATTCCATTTTTTTATAAGTTCATCCTCCGTTTTTTTTTATTTTAGTTTTAAACTCATGCCTGTTCTTGACTAATGAACTTTGTCTATGGACTGTAGAAAACCATATTAATAATTATTTCCTTAGATTATATCTAATTTTGACCATGTACTTGACCCCCATAGAGTCTATTTATCTCTTATTTATCAATACATTCTTTTTCAGGAAGTTGATAATGTACCAAATGCATATCATGTGACAAAAAATCACTATATATAGTATGCACCGAATTTCTTCTGTGACAACTGTTCTTTAGCCCTGAAGAAGGGGGGCAACAGCAAAGAAAACAACTCTTTTCTTGTTATTAAATTGTCATATCATTAAAGAAATGGATTCATATAAGTTCTTTAGAAAATGTGTCTACTTTGTCTTAGCTTAAAAGTTTAGACCCACATATATTGTGATCATAAAGTGCAGTAATGCCACCTTAAATTACTTGCAAATACTCTAAGATTTTGCAAAATTCACCAAGAATTGAGAGTTCCATGAAGAAAATGATCAGAATGATTAAGTTTGACCTTATGTCTAGAGCATGTATAGGCCCTTATATCCCTACACTGCAGACAGTCAGACATTGCCTATACAAATAATCACTGAGTTCAACTTGGGCATCTAGAACCAAAAGACAAAAAAACTTAGCATTTGATTTTCATGGAGCACCAATCTTAACACTTGCAAAAAACATCATTTGTTTTGAATGTGTCAAGGCTCTATAAACAAGAACCACTAGCAGCATTAACAATGTTAGTATTGTCTGAAATTACAGAAATATCTACATATAAAGCCAGAATCTTACAGGATCCATTGAGAATAGCAGCCATGTTACGAGCAGCACCTCTTACAACTAGGCGAAAATCCCTTTTTAGTCCGACATGTTTAGCATATTTCTGTAGGACAAATCAAGATCAGTTGATAATTACAGAATGTCGATCCAAAATATTCACAAGCTTCTGTTTTCTGAAAGTCAGTAAAGGGCTAAAATTGGGCATATTAAGTCAGATGAATCTGCCTAAGAGGCTGATGAATACATCAGATGTGATACCGACAAGGTGAACAGGCTTGTTAAGAAAAGCTTGTTAAAGAATGATGCAGTTTAGCTAATAATAATTGGGTCATGCAGATCTAATTTAATCATATAGCAAGGTAGCTTAGGTATCAATAGAAAAGTATCTTCGGGTTTACCATATGATTTCTTTAGCAACAAGAAACACTAAGAAACAAATCATCGACTTGCTAACAAGGAAGAAACATCTACCTAACATAATTAGATTGGACAACTATATGTATG